>JAXIVD010000311.1:0-27500 GCA_036785275.1 Cancer borealis | reverse complement strand
CGAGGCCAGGCATACGCAGCCGTCAGTGTGCGAGGCCAAAATTATCACCCACAACCCTCGAGTGAGTTGTTGAGTGTGTTTAGTCAGATTAGATCAACTTGGCAGGCAGGGGAAAGTTAGCACGATTCACAGGTTCGGGCTTGTCAGGCAGGGCAAAGGGCTGTCTCTCACCGCCCGCACGCATGTTAAGAGAGGCAAACCCGGCCTTCGATTCCCACTTGCTCTTGTTTATGAAGAAGCTTGTTGAGGGTTAGTAGAGGGAAGGAAGCAGCTCAAGACCTTTCATTCACGAGAAACAGCGTCGGAGGGACATTTCAGATGCAACACGTGGAGGTCTTTTTCTCTCCCTTTCTCATAGTTGCCAGCCACATCTGAGAGCCTTGAGTGAATTTGGCAACGATGCAGCAGCAAGACAGGGGTGACCTAGCCATGAATTATTACTCCAATATGGGGTATCCGCCGACTTTTCCGAATTTCATTAAACTTTACTCACTTTGTCTTCTGGCCTTTGACGTTTAGTGCCTCAAGTGTTCTCAGACGCGGCGATTCTCTTGCTTCTCCTAATACATCACGTAACTTGGCGATCAGTGAGGCTGTCGAAAAAGTGAACTTACTCGATGTGTTTCTGGACTAACATATCACCTTTTACATTCCTTCTGCCAGCTCTTCGGAGAGTGATTGTTACCTCTTCCTATGCACCTTTACAGCCACCTGATGCGAGGTGTGCATTAGGATATCACGTTCAGAGCAAGACATTACGTTACTTTTATAATTATCAACTTCTCATGTAACTCACACCTCCGTCTCCTCCCACATCTTTAATTTCCTCCCTTGCCTCACTCCTCTCTCTCTCTCTTTTTCTTACTCTCTCTCCTCCCGTGAATGATAATTACTCATCTCCTTTCCTCCTCCCACGTCGGTCCTTGCCCACGTAGTAATATCCTCAGGGACAGCCTCACGGTGTGCTTACTCATTTGCATAACATTAGCAGATTGTAATGTTCTGTACCACAAGGCTTAAGTTCCCGACCCTTGTAATGTACTGACTTACTACTGCCTTCTCTTGCGTAAATGTCTATAAGAAGGTTGTACTACACTGAGAGGAGAAGCGTGCGTTGAAGATTGCTGGAGGTATAAATAGCTGGCGTTTTTTTGTGGATTAAAGTTGAGCAAAGTGCCTGAGGGTAAAGAAAACGAAGAAAAGAAGAAGAATGAGGCTCAAAATGTGAAGAAGTATTAATAGATAGAAAATAATATGAAAACAAAGTAAAGGAAGTATTAAACTGAAGATAGGAATAATAACAATAACAGTAACAGGAAAATAAGATTAATAAGACGAAATAGAGATAATTGACGATTTCAATATAAATTCTTCGTTTGAACCTCAACAATACGATGCGAAATTCATGGAAACGTTGCTGTGAATATTAAATCCATGGCTCTGACGTCCCTTGTGGTAATGCTTGCAGGGTCACACTTAAGTCTAGACGAGAAAAAAAAAAGTTTAAATTAATGGTGTTATTATGCAGGAAAAACATGGCACAAAACTTGTTCTAATTTTATGCACGTTAACCACAAGACCGATGGCGGGGAATTGTAAACCGAATAGAGTAAAGATTGAGTAGCTTTAACATACACACATACACACACACACACACACACACACACACACACACACACACACACACACACACACACACACACACACACACACACACACACACACACACACACACACAAACTGTTTTCTCCCGTAATATGTAAGGCTATCTCTTTACTTTCCATGAAGACAGACTTTATTATTGTTTTGATGTTAAGTTTTATTAGTATTCCTCCGTGAAATGCAATGCAATCAAACATTTATTCTCCAACATATCATTAAAAGAATGCGTCTCAGTATAAGTCCTTCAATCAGAAATTCTTAAATAATCATATTCCAATGAACAATTCGTGCGATCTTGCTTTTTCCAATATATCAAAATGAATTTGTGATATAACAGGAAGAATTTAACGTCCGTGTATATAAGTTAGAATATTTACAAACTATATTGTACAACTGATGCTTGTTATGTTCACCTTTTCTTTCTATATTATTCTTATTTTACTATTTCAACTATGTATACTATTTTTACTATTATAGGGAGAAGATATTAAGCTTGTTTTTACCAGTTTCGTAGTCGTTACCAGTCTCTTGTCAATGTAAACAAAGAAAGGGAGTATAAAGAACTCACAAACCCCAGGCGAGTCAGTCAGTACCTGTAGATGCGCTGGTTTTCGATGATCTGCATGTGGCCGTGTGGGCAGCCCTGGTCTGTGTGGGAGTTGAGCTTGCCGAGTGTAAACTTGTGGAAGGCCAACTGGATGAGGTCTCCGTGAGGGCCACCAGCAGCCACCAGCGTCAAGTTACACACCGGTGCACGCTTGGTCTGCAGCGGCCACAGCACCTGCAGCTCATACGTCTTGCCCACAGTGCCGTAGTAGAGGCGGTTGCACTCTGAGGGAGAAGAAAACAATGGTGGTAATGACGTTTTACGCTGAAGATGTGCAGTTTTTTGAGGTAATTAGTTAGACAGGTAACTTTGAGGGAGGAGAAAGCAGGTGACAGTCTGTACCTGAGAAGTGTTGTTTTTTTCTTTCTTTTTCTTAACTATTAAATGCAGGTGACGTTCTAGAAGACAAAAGTTAGTGGTTGTAAGGGGAATGTGCGTCTTCTTTTTGTTTATGGAAGACAGATTACTTCCGCCACGTGTAGCCCAGCAACAGTTTGAGTAAAGAAATATATACATAATCAATACAATATGTGCGAGAGAGAGAGAGAAAAAGAGAGAGAGAGAGAGAGAGAGAGAGAGAGAGAGAGAGAGAGAGAGAGAGAGAGAGAGAGAGAGAGAGAGAGAGAGAGAGAGAGAGAGAGAGAGAGAGAGAGAGAGAGAGAGAGAGAGTACCCGAAGAAAAAGAACATGAGGATACAACGCCACTTGGACTTCTGCAGGAGTTGTATTATATTTGTGGAGGCGGCTTCCCTCACCCTAGCTGTTGACCGAGCAAACAGGCGCCTGGTGTTGGGTGTGCTGGACAAGGGCAGTGGGAGGGAGGCTCAGATTTAATCATGAGATAGAGGAGCCACCGACGAGCTCCTCCTTTATTTACTGCATGCGGCACCCCTCTCAGGTCCACGGAAGGAGGGTGGATATTGAGGGCGTGTAGGACGGCCCCGAGGCAGCTGGTGCTCGCTGGGGTGTGGGGGCGGTGGAGGCAAGGGAAGGAAGGGAAAGGGGAGGGCAGAAAGTGTAGTAAGTGGCTTGCCTCTACATACTCGATGGATATAAACGACGCGTCTTGATTTTACTGGATAGAAATATATCTTTTTTTTTTTACTATTTTTCGTGGGTGTTCAGAAGTTTTCGCTATTTTCTTCGGTAAAATGCGTACTTTTATACGTGCGATTATGTACGGTAAATTAAGTATATCCTACGTTAACTAAAGTAAATATTATACTTAGTATATGCACGTATTTGATCACTTAAGGATACAACATTAAACAAAACAAACGTCAAGTCCACGTTTAGAACTGGTCATTTTCCACAATTTAGAAGCCGTCAGAACAGCAAGGGTGTGCGTGGCTGTGGCCGAGGGGACGGAGAGGGGAGGCAAACACGAGCCAGGTAAGAACGAGACACCTGAGTAGCTACACTTGGGCCACTCAGGACACCCGCGTCTCTCATCTTGGTGGCGGCCATTAATTCCGTGACGAGCAAGCCTCCGCGTCCGTCCTTGATGCACGCCGCTGGTTGTGCTCTAATCTGGGGATCTATGAGTGGGATTAGTTGAGTCTTAAAACACGACCACTGGAAGTCTTCTTGGGATGATGAGTAGCTTAGGAGGACCAGCTAGCGGTGTACAATGTTTCAAAGGAGAGAAGGTAGACTTAGAAAATAAAAAGGCAGGATAGACACTTATTTAAAGGAGAGGAGATCCGGGGTTAAGATTATTTAATGCTACGTGAGGTTAGACAATTCCAGGTAGTATAAGTCCAGGACAAGCGATAAAGGAATAAAGCCAGGCGTTGTTAGGTATAATTAGGTAGTGTAATGTGAGGTCAGGTGCTTTAAGGTGAGGCCACGTGCCAGGGTGAGGCGTGGCGGTACAAGGGTGAGGGCAGTGAGGCTGAGGCCGTACATGTTTGGTCTCTTTAGTGTACTTAATGCTTGCTGGGTGAGTACCGGTCGACCTTTACGTTACTCCCTTTATGGTTCCTTGGGGACGGCGTGATGGTGTTCCCCATAATGAAGAGATAGATAGGTAGAGAGAGAGAGAGAGGTAGAGAGAGAGAGAGAGAGAGATAGAAAGAGAGAAACTGAGAAAAGAGGGAGAGAAAGAGAGAGGAATGGGACCCAAACACCTGAACAGATCAACTGGTGCCACAGAACTCCCCACAGACTCCCCTCCCTCGTCCCCTGCGATGGAATCTCCAACTCCCAACAGAAGGGGGGAGTGTGCACTGCTACTGGAGGGGAAAAAGAGGTGACCCTGAACCAAGCGAGCTGTGAGAGGAAGATTAGAACAGTCTGCCCACATCCATCTTTTCTTAGGGTGTCTTTGAAAAGAGGACTATTGATGCACAAAACGCCCTCCAGTGAATAGGAGAGCGGGGTTACCATCTCTCTCATGTCAGATTTATCTTGATCTTCTTCTGTAAAAAGGGATTTGTTTGTGATGCATCGACGGGATCGCTTCAGGAATGATCTTTTCTGTAGATTTGTCGCAGTTTTCTACCTTTGATGCGGGGACTAAAGGCATTTATTTCCACGAACACGAGACATTAGAGCCTTGAAAAGACATTCCTACTAAATTATCAGTAGAAGGCAAGTAGCACCTTATAACACAACGTAGGAACAACACCTTAGAACACATATCCTTCTTCGCAACACACAAACATGACCATTGAAGCGGATTTCCTCCTAAACAACACACATACAAGCGGGCTATTCTCATGCACGTAAAAAATTAAGTCTTGTCTGAGGAAGTGAAGAGACTCAGGGTTTTGTCAACACTAAAGGTGGTTCTTTAAGTGATAAATCAAGGTTGTCCTGAGGCAGAGGTGGCGAAGGAGCAAATTAGTGTTTCTTAGGATCGTGGCGGAGGGTAATTTGCGAGGTGGAAGGAGTGAGTCAGTCCCCTCGTCCCTCTCCTTGCTTATTTACGAGAAAGAAAATATAAAGTAAGTGCGTGAGAAATGGTGGTGAATACTAATAGCTTGGAACGCGTAGAGAATAAAAAGGAGATCGTTTAGTGTAATGAGTTTGTGTGTGTGTGTGTGTGTGTGTGTGTGTGTGTGTGTGTGTGTGTGTGTGTGAGTGTGTGAGTGTGTGAGTGTGTTTGGTTTGCACTAGAGGCCCTGCAGTGGATGGGCCTGACAGTCAAATAATGTTGTAGACCTATCGTCCGTCGTGTTAATATTTTCCAGGTTATGTAAACACGAGTCATTAAGTGTGGGACTTAATTACACTCCTGGTAATGCAAACAAATTAACACCAAAAACTAGACGATGCATATTTACCACTTTATTATTTCACTTTCACTTCATTAATATTTTTTTTTTTATCTCACCTTCTTACTATTACTATTACTATTCTATCACTTCATTATATTTACTTTGTCATCATCCCATCACTTCATTATCACTTCTATGCAGCTTTAAAACCATTTTATTCCCTTCCCCATCCTTGTAATGACTCAATATGACAGACAGACACAGGTAGAACACATGTCATACTAGATAAAAATGGCAAAAAATAGGCTGTCATACTAAGATCGATTTTATTTTTTTCTTGCTGTATATTCTGTTTTTCCATGCTTTTTTTTTCTTTTTCCTTTTTTTGGGGGTGTGGTGGGTGGGTGTGAGGGGGCGCAGGAGTCAATGAAAGGACACGTGCCACTCACACTGTTAGGGCATTGGATATTCTACATACACGAGGGTCAGGTGTAGGGATGGGTGGGGAAAAAGAGAGGATAGGTATGTTCTTCCAAATATAACAAGAATGAACTAAGGAAAGACACAAGAAATAGTAAAGGGTATTTGGTATGTTAAATTTGTAGTTATTAATATATTTTCCCTTTTTCTTCTTTCTTTTTCTTATTATTTTGTTAACTATTTTTTTAATCTCTTTTTTCTACCTATTTACGAATCTATTTCTTATTTATATATTCTTTTTTTAACACTATTTTTCTGTGATGGTCTTGTAAATACGTCAATTGCAACATCAACAAGAGGAAAGCAAACAATCTGAGCCGAACGTTCATATATTATCACTCAAGTGGACTCGTGTTGATACAAGAGCGACATTCATTTATATATTTCCTTATTATTCACATTTTCTTTGAAGGTCAGCAACGATTATATTATATGTCACATCCTGAGAGCTTGTTCGTTACCAGCTTCTCAGTGTAACGTAGGAATGTATTGTTGTTATTATTATATTCATGTTATCATTTCCCAGCACACAAAAGACACGTAACATATTCACATTTATTGTTTTTATTAGTGTTTTCTTTTCTTCGCTTTTTCAAATGTTGTGTATGTATGTTTCCTGCCTCCATTTTTTTTTCGATTCATTTTATCAATGTCTGAACGTGGCTTGTCATTCTTGTAAATAAAAGTGGATCTTGTTTTATATTTTGACTCGGTGCCATTTGTCTTTGTTTTAACAGCAGGGAGTAAAATAAAATAAAAAGTGAAACGTTAAACAATATACACATTTTTCATCTCCCTCAAGCACTTAATGTGTACATATTGCAGTAATTCAGTTCCGGTGAAATATTTATCCTTGACATTGATAATTCATGACAGCAAAAATGGTGCAATGCATATTCAAGTCACTAGTGTATACCGACCATTACATTCCTGACGGTCACTTAAACCTTTTTCATATCATTAATATTTATGAATTTATTTATTTATTTCAGTTCAATCTTAGTTACTTCACAGCAGATCACTTTAAAGGGAGGTACACCATCGCGAGGAGGAGGGAAGGAGTGGAGTGGAGTTTAATAGAGGCTTAGGGTTGTTATTGTTGTATTGGTGGGGAATTACCAGCGTGGAGCAAGGACATGGGAGGTGGATGCCTTTTGAAAGTTTTGAAAGCCTCGTTTTACAAAGTTTGTCAAGTTATTCCTGAAGTGCGGGCGAGGCGGGGGGGAGGGAGTGGGGGAGGGGGTTAGGGGTGGTTTTGCGGGGGACGTGGCACCCCACACACCCTTCTTTCTGTTATCTTTAACCTCTTTTTTTCTCTTTCTCATAATGTTAGTAGGTGTGAGACAGGTGTGCCAGCCTGTCTCCCCTCGTGTGCCGCCCTTGGAAGAATACCCACACACAAATTCATGCATCCGCGCCTCTAACAATTAGTATTCTGGTTGTTGATGAAGTTAATAATTGAAAGTTTGTTATTCATTAAACTAGTTTGCTGGAGTGCAAAACGCATTTAATTTACTCTTAATCCGTTTTCTGACGCTGTTTCAATCTTCGTGGAAGGTTTTTTTTATGGGGTGAGGACGGGCATGAGGAGAGTAATGGTGGGGGGGAGATGTCTGTATGAATGGGATGTCGAATTTTTTTGCGGACTAATAGACGTTGAGTAATGTGTGTTACTAAGTGTATCAATATAAATGGAGAATTGGGAACGTTTGCACTGTAGTTTATCTTGTTCACTGTCACTTAATGTCCATTATTTTCGACCCCGTCCCAACAGCTCTTCTCTCCCTCCCACCACCTCCCTGTGTACTCTCCCACATGCATCCTGGTAGGGTGCAGGACGACTCATCACCGCCAACTCAACACCGCTGACTCAACGCCGGGACCACCAACTCAACGGCATGCAACTATGAAAATTTTTCGTCGACTTTAAAAATAAACAAATAAAAAGTAATTTATTAATGATAATTGTAAAACTTTTTGAAATGAAAGCCAATTACGGTATGAAACTATGAATTCTTGGTAAATCGAGAATTCCTTTTACGAATCAATTGAAATTATCTAAATAGTTTCAACACCAGCGGTTGGTTTCTTCTACGAATCATTTAAACGATCCAAATAGTTTCGAGTTGTCCCGGTGGTGAGTTGTTCCGGCGTTGAGTTGGCGGTGTTGAGTTGTCGGTGTTGAGTTGGTGGTGTTGAATTGGCGGTGTTGAGTTGGCGGTGTTGAGTTGGCGGTGTTGAGTTGTCGGTGTTGAGTTGGTGGTGTTGAATTGGCGGTGTTGAGTTGGCGGTGTTGAGTTGGTGGTGTTGAGTTGGCGGTGTTGAGTTGGTGGTGTTGAATTAGCGGTGTTGAGTTGGCGGTGTTGAGTTGGTGGTGTTGAATTAGCGGTGTTGAGTTGGTGGTGTTGAATTAGCGGTGTTGAGTTGGCGGTGTTGAGTTGGTGGTGTTGAATTGGCGGTGTTGAGTTGGTGGTGTTGAATTAGCGGTGTTGAGTTGGTGGTGTTGAATTAGCGGTGTTGAGTTGGTGGTGTTGAATTAGCGGTGTTGAGTTGGCGGTGTTGAGTTGGCGGTGTTGAGTTGGCGGTGTTGAGTTGGCGGTGTTGAGTTGGCGGTGTTGAGTTGGCGGTGTTGAGTTGGCGGTGTTGAGTTGGTGGTGTTGAGTTGGTGGTGTTGAGTTGGTGGTGTTGAGTTGGCGGTGTTGAGTTGGCGGTGTTGAGTTGGTGGTGTTGAATTAGCGGTGTTGAGTTGGCGGTGTTGAGTTGGCGGTGTTGAGTTGGCGGTGTTGAGTTGGTGGTGTTGAGTTGGTGGTGTTGAGTTGGTGGTGTTGAGTTGGCGGTGTTGAGTTGGCGGTGTTGAGTTGGTGGTGTTGAATTAGCGGTGTTGAGTTGGCGGTGTTGAGTTGGTGGTGTTGAGTTGGCGGTGTTGAGTTGGCGGTGTTGAGTTGGCGGTGTTGAGTTGGCGGTGTTGAGTTGGTGGTGTTGAATTAGCGGTGTTGAGTTGGCGGTGTTGAGTTGGTGGTGTTGAGTTGGTGGTGTTGAATTAGCGGTGTTGAGTTGGCGGTGTTGAGTTGGCGGTGTTGAGTTGGCGGTGTTGAGTTGGCGGTGTTGAGTTGTCCCTTACCGTCCCCCATGTTTACTCCTCCAATTTCTCCACATCTTATCTTCCACCTTCTCTCTCTTAACCTTTATTTTCTTCACCTTAATCTTCTTCTCCGTGTGCATCCTTCCACTATTTCCTCCAGCCTTCACTTTCTAGTATAGAGGCAATACCTTAGTTGTTGTGCTACATTTAAACCTCTTAATCTTTCTTTTGAAGCTTCTACACTCTTTTTATCTGACTTTACTTCACCTTTCTCTTCCGCCTTCCAGTTAACTTATTCGACCTTCCACCTTTCTCTTCCACCCTCCATCACTTTACTTATTATGCCTTCCACTTCTCCCTTTACTCTACCTTCCACCTCCTCCCTGGCCTTCCACAGCATGCTCGCCATTTGTTTGAATCCTACGCCCATCACTTCGCCGCGATGCTCTATTATTCCCCGCGCACCAGCGACGACCCCGGCGGGAAATGCACTTTTAATATATAACCAAGTCAACCTTTACCCCTGAGCGAGTGCATTCCTGCTTCCTGGCTGCCTTTTCTTTGTCTCCCTACTCCCTCAATAACTCTTTTCTCTCTCCCTTTCTTTTTTCTTCTCTCTCTCTCTCTCTCTCTCTCTCTCTCTCTCTCTCTCTCTCTCTCTCTCTCTCTCTCTCTCTCTCTCTCTCTCTCTCTCTCTCTCTCTCTCTCTCTCTCTCTCTTTCGTGTTCTTTTCTACAACGGTTCTGTTTCATCTTTCCACTCCACTCCACTTTACTCCTCCTCCTCCTCCTCCTCCTCCTCCTCCTCCTCCTCCTTCTCCTTCTCCTCCTCCTCCTCCTCCTCCTCCTCCTCCTCCTCCTCCTCCTCCTCCTCCTCCTCCTCCTCCTGCTCCTCTTCAGTCCACCTCATCTCCCTTCACCTCACCTTTTTGAAAGACGTATCGTTTTTCAAAGATCCATACCAGGAATGCTGAGGACGCACCTGTTATTTTTACCACCCGCATCTCGGCAACATACAACAATTAATGGACCTTCGTAGTGAGATATTTTTTACTACTCCCATTACGGAACTAATTTTACGTGGAGTCCATTAATGGCCATTTGCTCCCCTTGCTCTGCCCTGCCCCCTTTCCCCTCGCCTCTCCACACCACTACTATCCCCCAAACAGGAAGGAAACTGTTGGTGTACGAGGTCGCTGTTGGTTTATATTGGTGGTGCGAGAGTATGATATTTAGTGTGTGTATGGAATAAATAACACGGAAATTACACTGCCTAAAGCTGCCAGGAGGGCTGAACGAAAACTTTGAACACACGTGATACAAAACAAACTCTCAACATTACTGAGGAATTATGCATATTTTTTTCTTCTTTTTTGTTTTGTTTTGTAAAGCCAGATATTTCATTTTAATTGAAGAGCGACATGCTAAAATCCTGATTCGATATTGGTGGTGTTGCGTTACACTATTTTGTTTACCTGTAACTCTACCTCACTTTCATGCACTTGTAATATATAGGCAGAGCAATGGAACGCTATACAATCTTGAATAGACCAGCTGTCAACAGTGCATAATAAAAAAAAAAAAAGCACACTGCATCTGTTCCTCTTCCTCATGCACAGGTAATGAAAGAGAGAAAGGACAGGTGTTGAACAGAAGAGTGGAACACAGTAAAATATAAAGTCCATGTTTCTGTATTCACACCAGGGGACACAAGACAAGGTTAGTAAATTGAAGGAAAAATACAGCACGTTTGTTTCTGTTATTTCTACAAGAGATTCAATTAGGACAGAACAACCAGGGGAAAAAAGGTCAACTACCCCTGTTTTCCCATCGTCCTAGTCTCACGTAAGAAAAGGATAGAAGAGTAGAGGAAAAATACTCTATACTTCTTTCTTCTATGTCTACAAGAGGCAACAAGGATTATACAAATATTGAAGGGAAAGGAAAATTGAATAACACTGTGTTTTATAGTGCAACGGGGCTATAGGAGATAATTTAGCTAAGAGGAACATTGAAAAAGATCCTCCTCCTTCTCCTTCTCCTCCTCCTCCTCCTCTTCCTCCTCCTCCTTCTTCTCCTCCTCCTTCCTGTTCCCCGCGGTAAAGTACACAAACCTTCATCGTCAAGTTATTATGCAAAACTGGGAGGCAATATCCTGTTTTCTTTCCATCAATTCGTGTGTTGAGAGCCGACGATAAATATTAATCAGGCTCTTGGGTCCTAAAATTTTGGCTGTTAGGAGGCGGAAGGTTGTAAAGCGTCAAGGTGGTGTTGGTGGTGTTGGTGTTGAAGCAAGCTTACTTACGTCTTGTGTTCATGTTATTGGTGGTATTGCAGTAGTAGTAGTAGTAGCAATAGTAGTAATAGTAGTAGTCATAGTAATTGAATGATTCTGGATAAAAACTATGTTGAATGAGATGTTAATAATGCAAGAGAGAGGAAAACAGAGAGAGAGAGAGAGAGAGAGAGAGAGAGAGAGAGAGAGAGAGAGAGAGAGAGAGAGAGAGAGAGAGAGAGAGAGAGAGAGAGAGAGAGAGAGAGAGAGAGAGAGAGAGAGAGAGAGAGAGAGAGAGAGAGAGAGAGAGAGGGAGAGAAAGAGAGAGAGGAAACATACTTGATTATGGAAGCTTTTTAGCCTGATTCCCCTCATGACCAACAAAGAGCGTGAAGAATTAAACTACTTCAATCTGCTGATGTGAAAGACTCCAGAACAGTTGTCTTAAAGCAAAGGAGGGGGGGAGGGTAGCATCTTGCCCCTGCTTTGCCCTCTTTATTCCTTTATTTTCCCCTTTTCCCTTCCTTTTCCTTCCTTTCTCCCTCTCGTTTTCCCTTTATTCCTTTCCTTTTCCTCCATGTCTCCCTTCCTTTTCCCCTTTCTTCCTTCTCCACGTTTTTCCCTTCCCTTTCCCCTTTTCCTCCCTTCCCTCTCCTTTCCCACTGAATCACTACCTCCTGTCTCCTCTTCATCTATGTCACAAGAGAGAGGGAGAAAGAAAGAGAGAGAGAAAAAGAGTTTGAAAGAGAGAGAGATGGACGTGCAAGGTCATTCTCTCGTTCAGGTTAAGAAAAAAAAAATGGTGAAAAAAATAACTGTGCTGGTGATAGCGTGAAGTGGTGTTCCGTAAAACCGGTTCTGCCTCAAGGTGATGAAGTTTAATATTGGTGCCTTCCAATCTTGTCACTTAATCAGCACTAGATTACCTCCATATGCCTCTAGGCCCTTCTACAGATTGGTTGTACATTCTTCCTCCTATCTTTATTCTCCCTTCCCAATCTCCCTTTATCCACGTTGCTCTCACTAGGGTTTTTATGTCTTTTTCTTATTCTCCTTTTCGCCTTTCTCTCTATCTCCCTCTCTTCGTTCTGTCTTACTAAATTGTTCTTTGCTCCAGGCTTGCTTTGTCTCTTTCTCTCCACTCGTTTTTTTTTTCCTTACCTATATTAATCTTCTCACCTTTCCTTCCTTCCCTGTCTCCCTCTATTCATTCTTTCTCACTCTGTTCCTCTCCCATTTTTCTTTCTCTATATATATCTCCCTCCATTCATCCTCTGGTATTCCCTCTTCTCTGTCCTTGCTTCCCTCCATTCGTCCTCTCTCAATTCACCTAACACGCTCTCTCACCTCTCCTCCCTCCCTTTCTCCCTCTTTTAAACCTATCACGACATTTCTTTCACAGTCAATCACTCTTTTCACCGTTCACCCTCAAACCACCACGCGACACCTTATGAAAGACCCCAAAAGAACGTAGCTTAAAGTGTATTTCTCACGTTATTCTCAACAGGTATTTCCCGTAGAAACCTGAGCCAGTGAGTGATACAACAAGCAAGGTATTTGAAGCATAGTTTTCCCCTTTACCCACCGCCTCACTGTTACAATCAAAGGGACATCCACAACAAGCGGGATACAGGAAAGCTCTCGGCGGGAAAATAGGAGATTGAAGGGATTTTTTCCTATCTCCCAACGCCACCTCAGACCCTCCCTCCCGAGCCCCTAGTAGCGAAACACCTTCAGGGAACGAATAGTGGATCAAAATCTATTTCCGGAACTGAGTCACCCCGGTTCGAATCTTAAAGTGAAGAGGGGTGACTTTAAGAATTGGGTCTCCGTGGGGCATGAGTGTGAGGAAAACTAGACCCACGTGAACCATCGTCATTATTAACAGTTTGATTGGTTGTTATAATGTTAAAAAGTCGTTGATGTTTGTGAGAGAAAGAATGAGAAAGAGAGAGGTAAATTGAGGTCCATTACATGTTTACTTGTTCGCTCGTTCAATACCTTCATGACTATCCTCTTGCTGTAGCTTTTGTCGCCAACAGACATCACAAACACCAGCTTCAATCAGACCTAAAAGCCATCCCGCCCCGATGCTCCGGCCCGTCATGGTTTGCACTCTGGCCATGCAGTAGAACCATGCAGCCTTGACTCACCTGAGCTACAGAACCATGGCAGCGACGTTCATGACTGCAATACTGCTAGAAGAGCGAGCACCGTACACTGGTGGGGATATTTATTCCCAGAGAGGCTGTCACGCGCGGGTTTAGAGCTTGTACAGGGAAGAGGGAAATGCATGAAAGGGAGGCCGAGTGTGAGGGTGTCAGGGAATACACGGCGGAGGACAAAAGGTCAAAGTGAGGATGTCATTAACTATTTTTCAAGCTCCAGGGAACGTGACCTTTAACACACATACACACACACACACACACACACACACACACACACACACACACACACACACACACACACACACACACACACACACACACACACACACACACACACACACTGATCTCCATCATCCGTCTTTCGCACACTAAACCCTTGTTATTGTGAGGCGTCTCTTAGAACCAACAGCAAGAACGAGAAGACGGACAAAGCAATAGAGGAAGCCGCATAGGAACTAATAATGGATCAGTAAGGGTCAGAAAATGCATTGTGATGTTCCGCAGAATCCCATCAGAAGCATCGAAGGTCTAAGAACTGAGGAGGATACTGAAAGCCTCTGGACTAGGGAATCTGGTGACTGGTTGGGGTCGGATGTCCTGCCCCACATATCCCGTACGTGTGTAGTGCGCCAAGTAGCTCAAGACACTTGTCTGTAGGCGGCAGGAGTCCTGTTTGCTATCCCTTTTTGTAAGAGAATCCTCCTTCGGGGAAAATAAATACTGCATTCGTTGCACGCAATCGTTGTTCCTTCCACTGCTTCGAACTGACCCTCGATGTTTTGCTGGAATACCGAACAGTTTTTAACGCGGATGTAAAAATAATTAACGCATATATAAAAAGGTGCAAAGCATGTAGTAGTTTTATATGCATAACGAGATACAGTTCCTTGTGTGCTCGCGTAAACCTGCTGTAATTTGTAATGCAGGAAATACACTGCGACAATTCCTCCATAGTAATTTTGGACATTGTTGTACATTTGTGTGTATAATGAGGCGGCAGTGAATTAAATAAGCAACAGATGTCGCTGATTAAAGGTTCCCCCTCACAGGAAGTGCTGACGGGGTGAGAAGCACTAACAAACAAACAAAAATTGCAGTGTGCAATGGTGAAGGCTACCTGTCTGTACCTGTTTGATGCAAATACAGCTTACTGACGGCTGGACTGTATCTCCTTCTTTTACCCTTTCTCTTCTTTCTACTACTACTACTAATAACACACACACACACACACACACACACACACACACACACACACACACACACACACACACACACACACACACACACACACTACTCATAAATGAGATTTATCACATTAAACGAATGAGAGTGATCAATGTCCTTTAACAACGCTAACCCTAATTGGCTGCTACTTCATGCTAATCACTACTAATACTGTAAGCAGTAACACCAATTTCCTGCTCATTCACTTTGTCCCTGCCAGAACTATAGTCTCTGGCAGGAGTTGGAGGAGGAGGAGGAGGAGGAGGAGGAGGAAGAATAAGAGGGTAGACCCGTCATCTTATTAATGCAAGGCGTACCTTCTCTAAAGACCGTCGCAGGTCTCACTCAAGTCAAATATGATTTTGCATGACACACTTACTTTCACCAACTTGATCCAGACAGACTTAAGTGAATTTGTGCAAGAAGCGTGAGAGGAGCCGCTGGAGTGTCGACGACTTTGTAACATTGAAAGGCGTGACTTAGCGGGGTAGTGGAAACAGGAGGCGAGGACAGCAGGACGGGGAGGGGAGTAAAAGGACTCGAATATTTCAGTTATTATTTTGAGGTTAACTCGCATATCACTCGATTTGTTGTTATAGTGCTGAAATGACGTTAGGGTGTCAGTTTGTTTACACACACACACACACACACACACACACACACACACACACACACACACACACACACACACACACACACACACACACACACACCAGTACACCAGTCTTGTTCCCTTTAACACAGCATAAAGGAGAACCATTAATATCTACCTCAATTATTATATCCTCTTCCTTCTCCTTCTTCCTCCTCTTCTTGCTCCTTGTACTCTTCGTCATCATCAGACGCGTAACTTAGCGGTAAAGCAGCTCACCAATCAAAGCAGCGAGCAAGTACTGCGTGGTGAACATAAAGAATAAACTAAAGATGAACGAATACGACTCTCTCTCTCTCTCTCTCTCTCTCTCTCTCTCTCTCTCTCTCTCTCTCTCTCTCTCTCTCTCTCTCTCTCTCTCTCTCTCTCTCTCTCTCTCTCTCTCTCTCTCTCTCTCTCTCTCTCTCTCTCTCTCTCTCTCTCTCCTTTCTTTCTCTCCCCACACCGCCCTGTTACGAAGAGAAGCCATGGTGTACTAAGCTTAATTCGCTCTACCTTCCCCCACGTGTAGATTTTGATGGAGTTAAGTTCAGAGTGACTTGAGCTCCGTCATACAAGGCTTAGGAGGCAGGGGCATAGGAAGGGTGTGGCCTCGCTCGCCCCTTCTGGCCACTTTTTGGGCTTAATTTTCACTCTGGGTAAAATTCTGCCCCAGCCAAGGGTGTCCTTTGTTCCTCGCCTCCACAAACTTTTGCCGCCAAGTTCAAGCACACCAAGTTTCGCTCTGATTATAATGAAGAATATTTAATGGGGGCAAGGCGCGTTTGTGTTCCTCTTTCTTTCCTCTTTCTCCCTCCTTTTAGACATTTCTTTCCCGGCAACGCAATCCTCAGCAAAACACACTCGTACTTTTTGAAATTTCTTCGTCCACATAAGAGGATTTTCAAGACGTAAGGCGGGAATGTGTTTTCATTAAAATTACTGTTTTATTTTAGGAAAGGAGAGTACGAGGGGAGAAGGAGCAAAGGGAAAGGAGGGAGAAATTGATCTAGGAAGAAGGAAATACTGTAAATAGATATGACTGGCAGACTGATTTGAAATGTACTCGAAACGTGCAAATACCCGATTTTCTCTATCCTTTGGGATCTTGAGATGAGAAAACTGTCGCGCAAGTTTGTACTTTTGGTTTGAAATATTTGTTTACTTGATTATGTGTTTGTGGGGAGGTGATCCGGAGAGAGAGAGAGAGAGAGAGAGAGAGAGAGAGAGAGAGAGAGAGAGAGAGAGAGAGAGAGAGAGAGAGAGAGAGAGAGAGAGAGAGAGAGAGAGAGAGAAGAAGAATATGGAAGTAGCAGATCCCAAGAGTACACAAAACTCGTTTACTGTGGAAAAGTTATATATTATAGTTGTGTTCGTTTGTAACCTGACTCTCTCTCTCTCTCTCTCTCTCTCTCCTCTCTCTCTCTCTCTCTCTCTCTCTCTCTCTCTCTCTCTCTCTCTCTCTCTCTCTCTCTCTCTCTCTCTCTCTCTCTCTCTCTCTCTCTCTCTCTCTTTCAGGATCCTCATGCCCTTGCCTTCACACGACCCTTTATTTTACTACCTCACCCTTCACCTTTATCTTACACCCTCTCTCTTCCCCCTAACACTCAGCCTTATCGTACGCTGCCATGCCCGACTCTAACCCTGACACTTATCCCACGCCCCCTCATCCTCGTCCTCATCGTCGTAGTTCAGTGCAGAAGTAATGCGCTCAAGCCACACTCACCCGCACCTGCACCTGCTTGTATTCAATGCTCACTCTCAAAAGGTGTTGTTTTCTTATTGTTGTGTTCGTCGTTACGTCAAGTATTTGAAAGATATTTGATTTGTCTTCCCCTTCTCTCTCTCTCTTTCTCTGTTTCTCTTTCTCTTTCAAAAATAATAACTAAGAATGCACATACGAATAACAACAACAACAATAACAAAAAGTAGAAGAGCCATGCCCCTTTTACAACATACATACATACATACATACATAGTTGAGCGTCGATATGCATTAAAGTTCTCTTCTAATATGCAGTAATAGCTTGGCGGGAAACACCTGAATGGGCTCATCAAGGTGATACTCTCTACACGGACGTAAAACTCCCATAATAAAAGGAGTCGTGGCTCGATATGCACTTTTCACTCTAATTTTTCACCGAGTTGACGATTTTTGCTTTACATTTTTCCCCCTCAAGCCAGTGTCCGCTAATGTGAGTGGAAGTGAATAGGTTGATTAAAGACTGTTTAATGGACTGGTCAGGGTATTGTAAAGGAACTATTGAAACTATTTAATACTACTAGGATGAGGCTGGTTATACTATTTATACTATTAAGAGAGATTCCTGAGATTATTGAGGAAAGAAAACTATGATATCCCTGAGACTACTTCGATTATTTATATTTCTACTGGTGAGAGACTATCAAGGGAAACTATTTATACTATTAACAGAAAGCTACATAGAATTTGAACATTGTCTTTAGATACTAGGTGTATAGTCTTCTTCATACATTTTCGACTATATATACTTTTGAGGTAATGTTCAGACAGGAGACCATTATGGGAAAAGAACACAGACTTTATGCTACCAAGACTGTTTATAAGACCACTGAATAAAAATGTGCCTGGCAGCTGCAGGAGGCCACTCGGGCAGCCGTGCAGCGGGGGACATCCCGTGCACGCCGCAGGAAAGGCTTCCATTGTATTATTGTATTGAATTTGTATGAAAGGACCTGCCTCGTGTGGGCTGCTCCAAGGGGAACGGTGAGGCAGGAGGCGGAGGAGGAGGAGGAGGAGGGCGAGGAGCGGTGGAGGAAGGAGGAGTGAAGGAGGAAGCTCTAGTATTATGGACAAAAAAGGAAAATATACCCTCGGTTTTCACTATATATATTGTTTTTTTAATGTGTTGTTTCCTGTTTTTTGGTGATGTTTTTTTTATAGACATAGTTTCCTTTTTCATCCCATTTTTTTGGACATTATGTAGGGGAAAGTATGCTCTATGTAATATATTATTTCCTCATTGGTTTTTGGATACACAGTCGAGGGCCAAAAGTTTCCCTTTAATGCCTAGTGTTCTTTTTCAGTTTTCAGTATAATTTTGTACTATTACATTCCCTTACTCATGTACAGTTTCCTGGTGTTCTTTCCGTGCATCGTTTACATTCAAGTGTACACCCTCGACCTTAGTATAGAAAACTGTATTTGTGTTGGTGTGGTGTTAACATTTGACTGCGTGATGTAGAGGGGGCAGCTTTGGTATAGTCTGTGTATATTCCAATAGAAAGTAAAGAACTGCGTCAAACATTTATAATCTCTAAAGTTTTAAGATCAAGAGTTAGATTCCCTTGATGCAGAACGTGTCTATTTGCTGATATTATTGGATTATTAAAGTGTGATGCCAGCCAGCTGTTATTTGTAGTATTAGTATCTACAAAAATGACAGTAATATTTTCTTTTATATTCGTTTTTGTTGCTTTATATGAAGATCTAGGAAAAAGGTTTGAATAAGTTAATACTAAGATAAAGTAAAACATGGATACAACCCTAGTCAAACATTAATAAAATTGTGCATAGTCAGGTAATATTTCACCTCCAACGAAACCTATGAAACTAAACATTTAATAAAGCCAAACATGCAGGTAAATTTTATGGCTTACAGTTTGCATTAAATTTCTCTCCTGTGCGGCTTGTGTGAAGTCTTTCCATCCCTCAAGCCACTCACCTCGTGTTTGCTTTTCCTTCCACCTGCCTGCAAGCTTGGAATCATTCATATACTGACTCACGACTCACTGAACTTGTGCTGCAGCCTTACATAAATAAACCAAAGCACCGCGAGCTAAGAGTGAAGTGGGACGAAGGATTCACAAGGCTTCTGCGACTCAGTAGGAAGAAGGTCTCAAAAAGGCTATAAAATAAAGTCTGCTGCAAAGCGTCAAACTGTTTCAATGGACTTTTTATAGTTATTTAATAAACTCTCTCTCTCTATCTATCTATCTATCTATCTATCTATCTATTTATCTATCTATTTATCTATCTATCTATCTATCTATCTCTCTCTTTCTCTCTTGCTCTCCTCTCCCTACATGCACAAAATGCACCTTAAACTCAAAACAGAGAGCCATTCTTTATATAATTTTTTTTCTCTCACCTCCATTTAAACATTTCTCTTGTCCTTTCTGGCCCTAATTTTCAATGTACCTCTTATCTCTCTTTACGCCTTCCCCTCTTTCCTGGAGAGAGAGAGAGAGAGAGAGAGAGAGAGAGAGAGAGAGAGAGAGAGAGAGAGAGAGAGAGAGAGAGAGAGAGAGAGAGAGAGAGAGAGACAGAGAGAGAGAGAGATTGTGGCAGTAAACTGTTGGTTGAAAAAATAACGTGTTGGATGTGGATAATAATCAAGCTAAAAGGACAATGAAAGGCATATTATTACCTTAACAAAGCGTGTGTAGGTGGATATGAGAGAGAAAGAGAGTTAAAAATAATCATATTAAAAGGAGAGATAAACACATCTAAGTTTAGCATGAGTCCAGTATAGTCTAACCTTCCTTTGAGTCCTCACCACAACACTATTCAATGCAACCATAAGTTAAACTGAATCTACAAAGGGCTTGAAAAAGGAGAAAAAAAAAAAAAGAGAGAGAGAGAAACAAGGAAAAAACTCGCTCATTCTCTGCCCACGTCACAAGAATACCTGTAAGCAAGATGAAATTAATATGCAAAACAGGTGTTGTCATTACCTGGCCGATAATGAAGAATATTTTATCTCTTTTTTTTTGTTAATGTGTTTTCCCATAGACTCACGTAGTTATAATGAGTTGGTGGAATTAGCGTGCAAGACCGAACAGTGTTTTGGAGATGAAGCTTCCTCTGTTTGTGTTGTTTGGCTTTTAGTCTGTCCGTGCGTGAAACAACACTAGCCTCCCTGCCCTGTCTCGATCCTCACCACACCCACCTCACTAACCTTACTCACATTACCCTGCACTCCAATCCCTCACCACCTTCCTAGTTTTTCTATTCTTCACCACACCACTCATACCAACCCTCTTCATATATCTCAATTCACCTAACACCCTAATACCACCCCTAGCTGCATCCAACCACCACATCCCTCACACCAGCCGTCACCAAACCTAAATGTCCCTTCACTCATCCCCTCAACTCACACCAACCCTCAACCAAATCTAATTCAGTGGCCACAATCCAGCCCTCACCTCACCGTCACCTCACCACACCACCCTCACAGAACCCTCGCCCCAACCCTTACCGAGGAGCTAATGCGATTTATGTGTGAAATGATTTTGCGTTGGCCTGTTAGGGGCTACGGTGCTCCACAGCTTTCGCAAAGACCTCAATGTGCCCTGTCTTAAGCACGTTTTTGTTCTGATGTGTATGTGTATGTGATGTGTACGTAGGTGAATATTATAAGATTCGTTCCCTTGTGTGTGTGTGTGTGTGTGTGTGTGTGTGTGTGTGTGTGTGTGTGTGTGTGTGTGTGTGTGTGTGTGTGTGTGTGTTTTGATATTTTTGTGTTGCACTTTTTGCTTGATGTTTTAGTTTGCCGAAGGGCTTGTAAGTTCTAAGCACTGTGCGGCTCCCTCCATGCAACCCCCGCCACCTCGCACCTCATAAGTCTAGCACAACAAAGGCGCCACACCACCCCATCCCACCTCCACCGACGCCACTCCACTCTGCCTCCACTCCCCCCAACGCCACAACGTCAACTAATCGTAATAGCCTCGTTCGTTACATAATTGGACTTGGGAATTTTGCCTCCACTCGTCCCTTCCCAGGACCAGCCGCCCTCGAGCAAGCCCAGACTCTCGCCTAAATGGATCTCCTCCTTTATATAACGAGGTTATATCCTACCCGAGCCCTTTTCAACCTCCCTACTGCCCTCCTGGTTGGCTCGGTAGTGTAAACATAATTTAGAGAAAAAGGTGGGGTAGTGGGGGGGCGTATTCTAACAAGTTTGAATCATGTGTGTCTTGTGTGTCATCAGGGAAGATTCTTGAAATTTATATATTCTGTGGTAGAAACTGAATTGTAATTGTATTTTTTTTTAAACTTATCTCATTTAAATCATACAGGATAACTTCCCCTAGCTTTTTGTTTTATTTTGTATTTAGTATAACACGAACATAACTGTAAATATGATGTTTGGGTTCTTGAGATCATTTGGAGGTTGGAATCCTGGTTACACGTTTATGTATCTGTGGCCACGAAGCTCACACTCTCCGACGAGGGAGTGTTTCCTGTCAGGAGTATTTCCATCTTGGCAGTTATTCCAGCCGCCCCTCGGATGAGGCAAGGCGATCGGCAGACTAGTGGTAACGATACACAAGGCGTGAAAACTGATATACTGAGGCCACATCGGGCTTACTACCCCGCTGCCGTGTGTGTGTTGGTGGGTGGGCGTGTAGTAGTTAGGATAAGGTACTGTACTTGGGTGTAATACTATGACAGAGCTCATCAAGGGTTGCTAAATATTTATGCCGTGCGTACTAACTAATTGGGCGGGTGTCGGCGTGGCAGGACGGGCGCCGCTACTGCTGGGGCCAACCTTATTGTAGAATAAAATTTACATACATTATACCATTTACTGGTAACTTTTTCACCACAATTTGATACACTTAGTACATACATATTAAAAAAATTTTAGTATTTTTTTGCTTTCTATATTTCATTGGTGTCAGTATAACACCCATTTAATGAATAGTGTTCCTGTTTCTTGATTCACTTTCCTGTAATGTTTCCATGCCAACCAGCCTCCCTTAACCTGCCTCCTCAGCTCAGCTCATGAGACGAGCTAAGAGGCAACATTGCCTCTCATCCCCCGTCACCTCCCCCCAACGACCGTTGCCTCAGCCACGGAATTACCGGATCCAGCCTCAGATGCCTTTGAAGTATAATCTTAATGGCGCTCTTGGAACTGATACAATTGTGGTTTGCATTACTGACGCGCTGCTCTCTTCAGTATAGATTATACACGTGTGCTGCTTATTGACGTCTCTCAAAGGACTAATTGCTGTCTGTTATGCATCTCACGTGTTAAAAGAAAACGTGTAATCATCAAATAACAGAAAGATAAAGGAGCCTTGTATTAAAATTATCATATCAAGCTTAAACACGAGTTTTCAGGCACTCATAGCAATATTTTTTCTCCGATTCAAATCCTCAGCATATATACTCAGGTTTCCAAGTAATTTTTGACATCATTACAATTTAAGTATTCCTTTAAAGTACCTTATATATTTACCTGTCAACCCTTGAAGTAGAGGACGCTTTGATCGCCTGTTTGGACGTGATGTGTACCTACATACATGAACAAGTGGCTCTGGCCCGTGTCAAGGAGGTGGTAGAATATTAATTTTGTTTAAACTATGTAATACTTTAATATGTAATTTGCTGTTTGAGTTTCCTTTGAGAGAGAGAGAGAGAGAGAGAGAGAGAGAGAGAGAGAGAGAGAGAGAGAGAGAGAGAGAGAGAGAGAGAGAGAGAGAGAGAGAGAGAGAGAGAGAGAGAGAGGGAGAGAGAGAGAAAGAGAGAAAGAGAGAAAGAGAGAAATAGAACATACAACTGGTTCCTCAAATAAGACCATTGTTTCAGGCAGCCAATCCTGAGCAGGAATCCCCTCACTCCTTCCCCCCAACGGACGTAATTGAAGGAGTTTGGCAGCGTGGGTTTGGTTGCCTTGAGGGGGCATGGCAGGGGAGGAGGGGTAGCCTTGTGGCAGGAAAGGGGGGGTGTCCTGATCGTCTCCGTAGTGGCGTTATCCATTGATTTGAATTCCAGCCAGGATAGCCCGGCTCCTTCCCTCTCCTTCCCTCCCCTTCCATCCCCTTCCCTCCTCCCTCCTCATTCCGTTTCCTGTGGTGAAGGTAATGGAGCACTGTCAATCCCCTTACTCCTTCTGCCTTGTCTCCTGGGATGGTACGTGGTTCTGGTGGTGGTTCTGGGTTCGTGTGTCCTTGTGGTGACACGTCGCTTGGCAGACAGAACACCAAAAACTCCTATAGGAACAATGCATAGAAGCAAACTTGATAACATCTATATAATAGTATCGTCTTCATACCAATTATTTTCATATATTTGGAAAAAAATATATATATATAGCTTGTGTGAAAAATTAAAATTTGTCATGTTTTTCACTCATGTATCTATAATTTCATTCCAATTCCATTTCATTTATAGCTGAAGAAAACGGGTGTCTTCTTCTGTTAATTCTTTACTATTCTATATATAACATCACACTTGCATTTCTGTCTCTGGGTCACATTCTGGTATCAGCTGCCTTCACTTGAATACTTTTTGGCTTCTGAGGCTTCACAGTGGACAACCCAAAGCCCTGTGACTCCTGCATCATGGTTTCCCAGTGGTCTTGAGGCGAGTCTGGACCTGCCGTCACCTCACTGATATACGACAGCCTGACTAAACTTGATGCTATTGACCTCCTCTCGACGTAGCTGAATAGAGGGCTCCTTCATCTGCTGTCCCTTTCTCCCTCTCACCCTCCTACCACATAAGATTTCCTAAAGGGATGCACCACAGCAGTCCTCCTCATGGTCCCTTTACCTTAAGTCTCACTGCTCCCTTTGTTCCTCCTCCTTGTCCTACTACACCCTTTGGCTGGATTCCCTTCCCTGCTTGGTACAACATATCATCCCTTCTCTTCCTCCTTCCCTTCCACATCCTTCCTTTAAATTTACCCTCTCTCCTCTCCTCTCCTTTCCTCTCCTTCCACTTTCCACACATTTCTCCGTACATCCTTCCTCTCATTCCCCTTTCACCCGCTAAACTCACACTCTTTCTCTTCCCTTCATATGCCCTAATTTCTTTTGCATCCATTAATTGCGTTCTCTCTCTCTTTCTCACTCTCTCTCTCTCTCTATCTATTTATCTCTATCTATCTATCTATCTATCTATCTATCTATATATATATATATATATATATATATATATATATATATATATATATATATATCTTTCCTTTCCTTTAAAACTTCATATTATTTTTCTAGTTAAGTATTCCATAAAATCTGAAAGGGACGTGTATATACTGTACCTCGGTGACCCTTTCTATCCCCGCGTGGCAGCTATGCGCGGGAAACTTGGAGGTGGGGAAGGAGTTTCGGAAGTGTAGCCATTCAGGACGCAAGTGGAGACCAATTCACGAACCCGCAGTGTATCTTTATAACCTTTGCTTCATTTTGCACTACTTCCACCTCCTCGCTGAGACACTCCTGCTGCAAGAGGTCGGGTGAGTGCCTGAATTCAAGTACTCCAACACTCTTACCCTCCTCTTCTTCCTCCTCCTTACTACTACTTCTCCTTTTTACTCCTCCTCCTCCTCCTCCTCCTCCTCCTCCTCCTCCTCCTCCTCCTCCTCCTCCTCCTCCTCCTCCTCCTCCTCCTCCTCCTCCTCCCCCTCCTGTTCGATTGGGTGCTAGAGACGAAGAGTTATGAGACGATAACTGCAGAGTGACATGCTGCTGTGGTCATGGCTATCTCGAGGAGGAGGAAGAGGAGCATGAGAAGGAGGAAGTGGAGAAGAGATAGAGGAAGAGGAGGAGAAAGAGGAAGAAGAGAAGGAGCAAGAAGTGAAGGAGAAGGAGAAGAGAGAGAGAGAAAAAGAGGAGAAACACGAATAGAAGAAGGAACACAAATGGAAAGAAAAATATGATCACGTCAATTAAGAAAATTACTTAAAGGAGGAAGATAATGGGAAGATATCCATTAAGTCAGTCTTGAGTGTGAATCCAAGTAGTTTGGGTTTGCTATTATATGTAGTGAATGTATTATCACGTCATCATCCCTTTACCAATATTGCAGAGGAAGCTTTGCACATTATCTTTGTATATATAAAAATAATAATATGTATCAAGTATCCTTTACCATATCATTAAGGGATTTATGATTATTAGTGGAATATAAGTTAACAAGTTGCACCACCACTACTATCGTGGTCATCATCATCAACATCATCAACATCTACCTTCCACCATCATCACCACCACCAACATCTCTCTCTTCAATCTCCGTCCAATCCTGACACACGGTACTGCACTTTCGGGGAATGGTAAGGTTGGGAGAATGTGGCTGGATCAACTACTCCTGGAGGTGAAGCTGGAGGTGGAGGGGGCGATAGAGGGGGTGATAGAGGTGGTGATAGAGGTGGTGATAAAGGTGGAGGGGCGGGGGGGTGGCCGGTGGTCGATGTTTGCAGTGTGTCAATACCGGGACGCCCCTTCCTGCGTCTATATGCAAATTAGCAAAGCATGCAGATTGTCTTTATAGGATACTTAGGACGTGAGGCTTCTATCACTCTTCATCCCTCCTCCTCCTCCTCCTTTTCCCCCTCTTCCTCCTCTTCCTCCTCCTCTCCTTCCTCCCCCTCGGCTGATGGAGGGGTCTGCTTTGCCTTTTTAGTGTCATGTAATTGCTTGGGTGTTGCCATTTAATAGGCGTGTGCAGGCGTGTGTATTGCTAAGCTAAGATGGAGTGTCAGTGTGTTTTAAGGCTGCTTTACCTCTTCTTCTTCCTCTTCCTCCTGCTCTTTTGTTTAATTCGTCTTTGTTTTAGTATTTACAGTGATCACACAATACAATTCTATAAAACACTATACAGTATATACAGCAGCAACACTCTACATGCTGCCTCGAGGAGTGAGGGTTACATAATGTTTTGTCCTAACGGAGAGAAAGAAAAGAAACTCCTTGCCTCTCCTGTTAAGTGTTTAATTTTGATGCTGGTAAAAAGTATAAAAAAATACCTCTTTAGCCACTTCCACCTTATGGAGCTCGTAATTTCCCTTCGCCCTCCATACATTATTTCATCGCCTTCCCTTCTCGCCAGCATCGTCTCGTTGAACAAGTTAAATGTCTCACCGGCAGGCTCGTTAGATAGCTAATGGCCTGTTGCCTCGGGTGGCTATTGTGTAGCGTAGCATTGTGAGCGCCCTTCCCCTCTCCTCTTTCCTCCCTCACCCTCCCTCCTCCCTCCTCTCTTCCTGCTGACGGGCCATCCATACAAGGCACCTAGATGGTTGTTTTACGCCAGTCGGTTCTTTCTCCGGCAGCTTTAATCACGCTGTTCTTGAGGTGCTCCGTGAAGGCCCCGCCGCTGCCTGCCTTGGATTGGTGCCCCGCGACGCCCCACCTTATGTAGTGTGTGCCGGTATTTATTTCCCTCATTTCATTAAGTGAGAAATGGAGGCTGGAGGAAGGTGTCGGGATGATGAGAGAGAGAAAGAGAGAGAGAGAGAGAGAGAGAGAGAGAGAGAGAGAGAGAGAGAGAGAGAGAGAGAGAGAGAGAGAGAGAGAGAGAGAGAGAGAGAGAGAGAGAGAGAGAGAGAGAGAGAGAGAGAGAGAGAGAATAAATCAAGGAGGAGTCTGGCAGTATCTCCTCTCCTCTCCCTCCCTCCACACACACACACATACACACACACACACACACACACACACACACACACACACACACACACACACACACACACACACACACACACATACACAGTTGCTTCGTTCAATACAAGCGAGCGTTCAGGTTTTAGTGTTTCATTTCTCGATGTTACGCATTCCTCACCTTGAGTTTTAATCATGCTTACGTAAAAGAGATTTGCTAAAGGACTCTGGAAACGGGTCTCAAGGAGGTGAAAATATTAAAAGAAGATTGATCCAGAATGTTTGAATGAGGAAGGAGATAAGTTTTAAGGTTGAGCGAGTAGCAGAGTGAGGAAACGAGGAGGAGGAGGAGCAGGTGGCGGCAGGAGATCGTAGAAGATGGATGAAAGAGGGGAAGGAAGGAAGGAAGGAAGGGAAGAAAGGATGAGTGAAGGTGAGTACTGCATTGAAGTGTGTCACGGTGCCTTTGTGAGCGAGAGTGAAGTAGTGTGGACGTTGGCAAGGCGATAAGTGTTCCTTGGAAGGTGTATTAATGCTTCTTTAAATCTTAATACTATATATATACCACTCAGGGAGACATGTGACTGTTGGCTCCTCTGTCTCGTTACTCTACCTGGCGTGAAAGTAATTAGTGGGAGAGTGGAGGGGATAGCATTTTAAGTGCAGTCATTATATAGTTAATTAATACATGAATGAATGACTGCCACGTATCACTGGGTATAAATCACTATGGATGGCTGAGGAACATGAAATTTCGACTTGCAGTAGTAGA
>JAXIVD010000310.1:184887-186637 GCA_036785275.1 Cancer borealis | reverse complement strand
GTTGCTTATTTATTTGTTTTGATTTTAATTAGGTTTGCTTAGGTTAGGTTAACTTTAATTAGGTTTGGTAATATTAGGTTAAGTTTACTTAGGTTTGGTTAGGTTAGATTAGGTTTAATTAAGTTTGGTTTGGTTAGGTTAAGTTTAATTAAGTTTGGTTAGGTTAGGTTAAGTTTAATTAGGTTTGCTCGAGTTAGGTTAGGTTTGGTTAGGTTGGGTTTAATTAGGTTTGGTTTGGTTAGGTTAGGTTAAGTTTAATTAGGTTTGCTTGAGTTAGGTTAGGTTTGGTTAGGTTAGGTTAAGTTTAATTAGGTTAGGCTAAGTTAAATTAGGTTAGGTTAGGTTTAATTAGGTTTAGGTTAAGTTTAGTTAGGTTACGTTTAATTAGGTTTGGGTTAGGTTAGGTTAGGTTAAGTTTAATTAGATTTGTTTAAGTTAGGTTAAGTTTAATTAGGTTAGGTTCGGTTTGGTTAGGTTAAGTTAAGTTTAATTAGATTTGCTTAGGTTAGGTTAAGTTTAATTAGGTTAGGTTGTTTAATTAGTTTTGCTTAGGATTACTTAAAACAATTTTTCTCATTGATTTTAATGGTTTTGAATTAATGACTTTTTTTGGGTAATTTTAACCTTTTGAAAAAAGAAAAATTGCCTGACATAACAAACATCAGATTAATTCCAAACACATGAAAATCTATCAGGAAAAAATTGCTTTGGTCGTCATCCTAATCTTGACCTTATCTTACATTATATATTTACCCTACAAAGATAGGTTAAAACATCTTAATCTCCACGTATATTATATAAAATATTTCCCCCGTTTTCTGTAGGCTCCAACAACACCGGATGAATGGAGGATTGTTGCAAACGGGTTTGAGAGATGGAACTTCCCTCACTGTATTGGAGCTGTGGACGGGAAACACATACTAATACGGGCTCCAGACAACCATGGATCGTACTACTTCAACTACAAGGGGTCTCACAGCATCGTCCTTATGGCTGTAGTGAATGCGAACTATGAGTTTATATATGTAGATGTTGGGGCAAACGGACGAGTTTCTGATGGTGGAGTGTGGGCAAACTCTACTCTTTCCCGTCGTCTGGAAGAAGGAACAGCTGGTCTTCCTGATGACCAGATACTAGGAAACCAAAGAACCCTTCCTTATGTCTTTGTGGGGGATGACGCCTTTCCACTGAGGCGCTACTTCATGAAGCCTTATCCCTTCAGAAACCAAGATGATGAACAACGAATATTCTCCTACAGGCTTTCACGTGCTCGCCGAATTGTAGAAAATGCATTTGGCATTATGGCTAACAAGTTCCGGATTCTTCACAGCGCCATACAGTTGGAACCAAGTAAAGTCGAAAAAATAATTTTAGCTTGCACTGCCCTCCACAACTACTTGCAAAGGAATAATAAGGCATCTTACACTCCAGTAGGAAGCTTGGACAAAGAAAATTTGGATGGGACAATGACAGCAGGCTCCTGGCATAACAATGAACAAGTACTGTCCTTGAACAGACTAAGAAGAAACACTACAGACGAGGCAAAGGACATCAGGAAAGAGTTCACCAGATATTTCTGTGACGAAGGTGCTATACCTTGGCAGCGTCGGATGTGGTTTAGAGGGAAACTAGTTGTCATACTGATAGAAATTTAAGTTTTAAGTACACACACACACACACACACACACACACACACACACACACACACACACACACACACACAGTGATTGATCATAGTGAGATAAAATAA
>JAXIVD010000310.1:104887-179887 GCA_036785275.1 Cancer borealis | reverse complement strand
ACACCTATTTAAATACACCCTAGGCATGTTTTTATAACTTTTACTGTACTTTTAAAAGCATTTTAGGGTCTTTAAACACATTTTTTAAATAATAGAAACATATTTAAACACATAAAAGATATTGCAAAGCAATAAAGATAAAAGATAAAGCAGGAGCAATGGATAACACAAAAATATTGTACAAACAGTATAAAAAAAATAGTGTACTCACCTGCATATGTGAGTTGTGATAAGAAATCAACCAAAAACAGACACTCACAACCTAACCTAACCTAACTTAGACGGGCCTTAAGAGCGCGCCCGGCATGGCGGTGCTGATGTTTATGATGATGTTTCTTTACGTTTTGAAAAAATCAGACTATTGTTTGATAAAAGTAATATACGTACAATATGTAGTTTTTTAATTCCTTTAACTACTTACATCTTGAGCAACTAGTGTTGGAAGTAATTGTTGGAGTAATAAATTAAGGACGGGTGAACAGTGAACCTTACCATGAGAAAGGGGGTCGTCTAATATAGCGATAATAGCTCAAAACCAAATTTTTTTCCACGAAAATTGGGGGTCGTGTTATATAACCAGTCGCCTTATAGTCTGGTATATACAGTATATATACATTATATACATATATATATATATATATATATATATATATATATATATATATATATATATATATATAAATAAATTAATATATATATATATATATATATATATATATATATATATATATATATATGTATATATATATATATATATATATATATATATATATATATATATATATATATATATACACACTGGTACCCCTTCCATCGCCGCGATTATGTTACACATCCTCTAGCGATAAGTGAAAATCCGCGAAATAGAAACACCTATTTAAATACACCCTAGGCATGTTTTTATAACTTTTACTGTACTTTTAAAAGCATTTTAGGGTCTTTAAACACATTTTTTAAATAATAGAAACATATTTAAACACATAAAAGATATTGCAAAGCAATAAAGATAAAAGATAAAGCAGGAGCAATGGATAACACAAAAATATTGTACAAACAGTATAAAAAAAATAGTGTACTCACCTGCATATGTGAGTTGTGATAAGAAATCAACCAAAAACAGACACTCACAACCTAACCTAACCTAACTTAGACGGGCCTTAAGAGCGCGCCCGGCATGGCGGTGCTGATGTTTATGATGATGTTTCTTTACGTTTTGAAAAAATCAGACTATTGTTTGATAAAAGTAATATACGTACAATATGTAGTTTTTTAATTCCTTTAACTACTTACATCTTGAGCAACTAGTGTTGGAAGTAATTGTTGGAGTAATAAATTAAGGACGGGTGAACAGTGAACCTTACCATGAGAAAGGGGGTCGTCTAATATAGCGATAATAGCTCAAAACCAAATTTTTTTCCACGAAAATTGGGGGTCGTGTTATATAACCAGTCGCCTTATAGTCTGGTATATACAGTATATATACATTATATACATATATATATATATATATATATATATATATATATATATATATATAAATAAATGAATATATATATATATATATATATATATATATGTATATATATATATATATATATATATATATATATATATATATATATATATATATATATACACACTGGTACCCCTTCCATCGCCGCGATTATGTTACACATCCTCTAGCGATAAGTGAAAATCCGCGAAATAGAAACACCTATTTAAATACACCCTAGGCATGTTTTTATAACTTTTACTGTACTTTTAAAAGCATTTTAGGGTCTTTAAACACATTTTTTAAATAATAGAAACATATTTAAACACATAAAAGATATTGCAAAGCAATAAAGATAAAAGATAAAGCAGGAGCAATGGATAACACAAAAATATTGTACAAACAGTATAAAAAAAATAGTGTACTCACCTGCATATGTGAGTTGTGATAAGAAATCAACCAAAAACAGACACTCACAACCTAACCTAACCTAACTTAGACGGGCCTTAAGAGCGCGCCCGGCATGGCGGTGCTGATGTTTATGATGATGTTTCTTTACGTTTTGAAAAAATCAGACTATTGTTTGATAAAAGTAATATACGTACAATATGTAGTTTTTTAATTCCTTTAACTACTTACATCTTGAGCAACTAGTGTTGGAAGTAATTGTTGGAGTAATAAATTAAGGACGGGTGAACAGTGAACCTTACCATGAGAAAGGGGGTCGTCTAATATAGCGATAATAGCTCAAAACCAAATTTTTTTCCACGAAAATTGGGGGTCGTGTTATATAACCAGTCGCCTTATAGTCTGGTATATACAGTATATATACATTATATACATATATATATATATATATATATATATATATATATATATATATATATATATATATATATAAATAAATTAATATATATATATATATATATATATATATATATATATATATATATATATATATATGTATATATATATATATATATATATATATATATATATATATATATATATATATATACACACTGGTACCCCTTCCATCGCCGCGATTATGTTACACATCCTCTAGCGATAAGTGAAAATCCGCGAAATAGAAACACCTATTTAAATACACCCTAGGCATGTTTTTATAACTTTTACTGTACTTTTAAAAGCATTTTAGGGTCTTTAAACACATTTTTTAAATAATAGAAACATATTTAAACACATAAAAGATATTGCAAAGCAATAAAGATAAAAGATAAAGCAGGAGCAATGGATAACACAAAAATATTGTACAAACAGTATAAAAAAAATAGTGTACTCACCTGCATATGTGAGTTGTGATAAGAAATCAACCAAAAACAGACACTCACAACCTAACCTAACCTAACTTATTCTCCTCTACTTTATAGGTATGTAAGGGTCTTTGGTAAGAAATAGAACTAATGGGACCAATAATAATACCGGAAAAAGCTATAAGAATTTTATTCTCATTTAATACCTTTAATGTTGTTCACAGCCTGCACTGGTTTCCTGATGCTGATATAACTGCCAAATTCATAAATCAACCCAACTACTATTTATCTCAGTATTATGGTAAATAGCATCCTCCAGACATCCTTACCTATTTCATCATGTAGATCTTTTATCTTTCTGAGTATTTAGATAGTTGAATTAAGCAAGTAAATAAAGAAATAACCGTAATATTAAAATCTAAATGATTTTGGGATCCAGTAGGCGATGCCCCAGGTTAGGACGTTAGGTTAGGTTAGGTTTGATTTATTTTTTATTTAATCATTTTACCGAGAAACGGTTATCATATTAATTCAAAACACATCAAAATCTATCATAATAATATTGTTTTGTCTTGAAAATAAAAGGATACTGTTTTCCGAAACCTTATATTTTTCTCTCCCTCGTTGACTGATGCATTCACGCCGCCATCCAAATTTCTCTTAAAAATTTTCATATTATCATTATACCCCTACAACCTGTTGCTGTATTGTTAAATAATTTTTCACATATATTTCAGGAAATAATATGGAGATAATGCTCTGTTGGGGAGGTCCTCCAGCTCCCAAGCCTGCGTTACCAAAGGTTTCAATTTCGGATATGAATACAAACAAACAACACCGCAAAAGACGACTGTGAAATCGGATTTGTTGATGGTGGTGATCACTACGCATTGGCAACGATCACAACTATTGAAAGGGACTGTGAAATCAACCCCTAGAACACAACAGCCAATCAGCGGCCGAGAAAACAATACCGACGCTCTGATTGACTGAATCAGTAGGATTGGCTATTCTATCTATTTGGGTGTTGAATTCCATTATTTTAAATGGGGAAATTCGTTTCTAGATACAAGTTTTTTGGGATACGAGTTATAGAACTAATTAAATTCGTAACCCGAGACACCATTGTATATATAAATATATATATATATAGTATATATATATATATAAATATATATATATATAGTATATATATATATATATATATATATATATATATATATATATATATATATATATATATATATATATATATATATCCACTCATATGCCGAGGACTCTACCTTGCACATATCTACGTCTTTCTCCAGACGGCCAAACCAGAAACAGGTAAATTAATCACATGGGGACGTCACGGAGCGCCTAACTTCTGATCTTTCCTTAATTTCAGATTGTGGCAGACAAAACAGTGTTGTTCAATGCCTCAAAACTCAATTCTTTCATCTATTCACTAAATAAAATCTTCCAGACAACTACCCCCTCTACTTTGATGACAAACACATGTCCTTCTCTTCAACACTGAACATCCTTGTGCTACCCTTCACTAAAACTGTTAACTGGAAGTCTTATATCTCTTCTCTCGCTAAATCTCCAAGAAGTTAGGCATCCTGTGTCATCTCCATTAGTTTTTCATCTCATACCAGTTTGCCTTATCCATCCCTGTATGGAGTACGCATCTCACGTATGGTGGTATTTCACACACACAAAGTTGCTAAACAAGGTTGAGTCAAAAGCTTTTCGTATTGTTGACTGCCCTCCTCTTACTGACTGTATTCAACCCCTACACTCTGCCGCAACGTTGCATCTCTTGCTATCTTCCTTCATTACTTTCATGCTTACTCTTCTTCTGAACTTGCATACCTACTCCCTCTTTTGCGGCCCCGCCGCACACGACTTTCTACTCACTCCCATCCCTATTCTCTCCACCTGCCTTAAGCATGAGTTAACCAGTATCTTCACTTTTTCTTCCCTTCGACTGGTAAACTCTGGAACTCTTTACCTGAATCTTTATTTCCACCTTCCTAAGACTTGAACTCATTTAAGAGAGGAGTATCAAGACACCTGCAACATTAATTTGGCCTCACTTTTATTATTACTCTTTCATCTTCAGGGTATTGGCATTTGCATTATTTTTATTTTTATTTATTTATTTATTTATTTATTTATTTATTTATTTTTTTTTTTATTTATTTATTTATTTATTTATTTATTTATTTTTTATTTTATTTTTATTTTTTTCAATCGCATGAAAAGAAGAAAAATAAAAGAGATTTTGCTGAACGTCCGAATCTCCAGCAGCTTTGGTACTGATGAGGGGAGAGAAATGTCTTACAGAAGGATTCATCTTAGATATAGTGTCTGGAAGACCTTGTCTTTTGAATGTAATTTTTGCAATATATGCTGGGTACTTGCAAGGTTTAATGATAAAGTAGGACACATGAACAATATCATGATCGTCGGCAATTAATTAAAAAATGTCAGAATAACAGTTGGGCCAACTGACGCCCACTGGGTAAATTTCATTGGGTAGGAGAATGGTATTAGTATGAGTGTTCAGTTGGGTATCAGGGGATACTGGGAAAGGTTTCCCATCACTGCATCTTCATAAATAGCTCATTGTTAGGCTATGTTCGGTTATATTAAGCCGCATTTTTGTCGTCCACGGCTTCGAAGATTGTTTTCGGTAAACCCAAGTCAATCTCAAGTCAATCCCGCCTGGCGCATTTTTGTCGTCCACTTTCGGCTTGGAGGATACGAAGACAGTTCCAAGCCGAGGAGACTCGGCTTCGAAGACTGCTCTAGAGGTGTCTTGGGAGACGGATTTCAGCTTGCAAACCAGATTCCCTTGAAAAATAACGACAAAAAGGAAATATGGCGGCCCAGAGAGAGTAAATAGTTACTTATTTGAGTAAAATATACTGAATCCCACCTTAATTGTGGGAAATGACGCCACCTTAGTAGAAAAATAGTGCGTTGAATACACAAGTGATAATACTGTGTGGTAAAGCGGTAAAGCACAAACGTAATCAGGGTAAAGCATAGCTTTAATCAGGGTAAAGCATAGCTTTACCCTGATTAATGCCAGTAATGTCATGAAATGAGTATGTGGCGTACTATCTATAATAGCACAGCTTACAGGTACGGCAGCCGTACCTAAATGCTCGCTTATAGATACGGCATGTGCCTATCTTTGGGGTAATAAAATATGAATAACTCATATAACCGAACCAAACCGTACCTAAACAAACATAACATAACATAACATAATCTAACCATAACCTAACGAATGCTGTATCCTTATAGTGCTCGCTTATAGATACGACATGAGCCTAACATTGGGATAATAAAATATAAAAAGCTTATATAACCGAACCAAACCGTACCTAACCAAACATAACCTAACATAACATTACCTAACCTAATCTACACATAACCTAACAAATGTTGTATCTTCATAGTGCTCGCTTATAGATATGGCATGTGCCTAAGTTTTGGGTAAAAAGCTTATATAACCGAGCCTAACTGAACTAAACCGTACCTAACATAGCATAATCAACCTAACATAAAAGATGCTTTACCAGGTAAATAATAAACCACAGGCCGTACTAATAGCGGATGAATATAGTGGATGACAACGTATCTCCAAGCACTTCGATCTATAATTTGTCAGTTTCCAGGTGTTCAAGATACGAGTTTAGTACATTGAATCAACAGTGTTTAATAATGAATATGCAGATGTTAGAAGTTATCATAGAGCAAGGGCAATTAGAAAACATTTAGATGAACACAAGCCATTTTCTTTCGTAGCCACACGCCATTCTGGTGAAGATGTAAAAAATTAACAAATAAAATAACTTTGTTAGCATAACTTTCCCAGAGCTGCAGTTCAATAAGCCTAACCAAAACTAACCAAACCAAACTAAACCTAACGTAACTGAACCAAAAAAGACCTAACTTAACCTAACCAAACCTAATGTAACCTAAAATAAATCATATTTTTTTCTGTAATTCAGCGGCATAACTGTTTGATATGAACTTAACAAGTTTCTGAGGTTAAATTTGCAGTGCATATTAAAGGTAAGGAGATATCGAATAGGTCATCCTACAAATCTTTACCGGTAATAGGTCTGTAGACCACACATTAAATGACACTACCTTAGGAAGGTCATATAATGAGAGGGACTTTTGGCAGTTCAAGTAAGCAGTGACTTGCGCCCCAGGGAACAGTGTAATATAGTTAGACATAGATAAATTAAAAAAATACTGGGATTTATTGGTAGTTGTGTGACAAATAGAAGTTCTGAGGTTGTATTTAACACTAGTAAGACCCCACTTAGATTATGCAGCTTAGTTTCGGTTATATACTTTGTTGGATTAATTTCGGCGCGGACATTAATTTCGGCAACCATAACAAAAAGGAAATTAATGTCGCCAAATAATTTCAAATAAAAGCACAGTAGCTACGTTTTACTTTTAATAAAGTTTTTAGGAAAGTTTGCAAGCCAGATAATAATATTTCAGCACCAAGTCAAGAAAAAGTGTTTTAATGGTGGGCCCAAGACGGCCCCAAGACGTTCTTCGAAACCCAATCCTGCACGTGGACGACAAAAACGCGGCTTTAGTAATTCTGGCACTTAGCTTTTACCGAAAATCACTGTATTTCGTCTTCCCCACCCAAGAAACCCGCATTCCCACAGGTTCTCAGGCTTGTTGGGGGTGATGGGGATATCTTATTATATATGCATTTGCGACGGAAATGAATGTCAAAATCGTTCGAAATGGATCAAAATCTATACCTAGTGTGCTATTTTTATCCAGGTGCATTGTGGTATAGATGTAAAATTTTACCCTCAGTGTAATGCATACTTCAACCCCATAATTTCTCTGATCTTTATAACCCTCCACACTACCAGATTTATTAAAATTTGTTAGGGATAAGAGAAATAATATCTATATCATTCAATATAATTAATAGGAAATGCAGTGTATACCTCCATAAGAAAAAGTAGATCAGTTAAGGGTAAATCTATATAATAACAACTCTAAACTGAGCTCAATGATTTTTTTATACTACATAGGATACACACTCTACTGAAAATCTATGAATGTTTCAGTGTGTGGTTGAATTTACGGTATTACTTAACTTTATGCCATTAAACAGTAGATGGTTATGGCTACCCTCAGCTTGTTGCTCTTACTATTTACAACATTTTCCATGATCACACTACCTGTCGGAAATTAATAATAACGCTGCAATATGTCCGGAAATGTGCTCCGTCTGGAGAGTTTTTCATAAGTCCATAAACATAAACATAAACAAACACGACTATCAATTGTTTATAGCATGGGCTTGTGGGTACTTGCTAGGAAGATTGTTATTGTGTCTATATTTCCTCTGTTCAATGACATGCCAGCACCTCTTAACACCACCAGTTGTGCCAATGAGAGCTTGCTATAAGTAATAGTAGGCGTGGTAGAGGAGGAAAAACAGGTCAGCAGAGATTTCTGTATTCAGTTCTGTCATGGCTACTATTCAGATCACTTATGAAGGTTGCGAATTCGATTATTGGGAAATTATCGCAAAATTTCATTCGAAAAACGATTTGTGTTACGAGTTTGTGAGGGAACACGGCGTCCTACCAGCAGCTGTTCAGTGTCCCCAGTGTGTGACTCCTTGGAGGAATAGTAGAGGATGACCCACAGCCAGGAACTTCATGCTCTCGTTAAGGTATTGTGAGTTATGAAATTATACTTGATAAATTTGCAATTCAACCAATAATTAGGTTAGGTTAGGTTACAACAGTGGAGGGGTCCAGGGGGGACATAGCCCCCCCGGTTAGGATAGGATGGGATGGGATGGGATAGGATAGGACAGGATAGGATAGGTTAGGTTAGGTTACAACAGTGTCAGCGGGGGGGGTCCAGGCGGGGCGCAGCCCCCCCGGTTAGTTTAAATTAGATTAGATCTGGGGAAATTTTCCTAAATCTAGAGAAATTCCCCTAGATTTTTCAAAGGCCATATATCACTCACATATGCCTCCCCCCCAAAACCCCCGATTCCCCACCGTCCCCCAAGTTTGTTGGGGGGGTTGGGGGTGTGTGGGTACAGATAGGGAATATTGGCATAAAGTATAAATTTACCGAATTTACAATACCCATGGTAATTTTAAATAATAGGACCACTATGTATAGTATGTAGGACTTCATATTTATATCCATATCCTCCAAGAAGTAGCTATGCAGAATTACCGCGCCGTGGTTCCTAAGACCAGCTTGACTTACATAACGATATATTGTGATGTCACCTGCACGCTCACGGCATCGGCCAAGTCCTCACCTGCTGCATTGCCCGCTTTATGTATCCTTCAGGGAGATTGGACGACTTTTTTGTCGATTCTGCCACACATCGCAGCAACCCTGTGAGGCGCGGCATGGCTGGTTATCTTCTTTCAGGACTTCAATCTCTCTTCCCACTTCTTCTTGGGAATTTGATGGGGCCGTGCAGGCTGTGGTGCCACAGCCTCTAGTGCCCCAAAAGTGCGGGTTGCAGATGAATGAGTGGACTCTTTTCCCACAGTGCAACCGACGGAAACGATGTAAACAAATATTATATCTTGATCTTGATGTAACTGATTTTGATCTTGATCTTGAAGTCAAGTGACTTGATCTATGTTGTCACGGCCTAAAGCCGCATTTTTGTCGTCCACGGCTTCGAAGGTTATCTTCGGTAAACCCAAGTCAATCCCGCCTGGCGCGTTTTTGTCGTCCACTTTCGGCTTGGAGGATACGAAGACAGTTCCAAGCCGAGGAGACTCGGCTTCGAAGACTGCTCTAGAGGTGTCTTGGGAGACGGATTTCAGCTTGCAAACCGGATTCCCTTGAAAAACATCCACAAAAAGGAAATATGGCGGCCCAGAAAGAGTAAATAGTTACTTATTTGAGTAAAATATACTGATTCCCACCTTAATTGTGGAAATGACGCCACCTTAGTAGAAAAATAGTGCGTTGAATACACAAAAGTGATAATACTGTGTGGTAAAGCACAACCTTAATCAGGGTAAAGCATAGCTTTAATTAGGGTAAAGCATAGCTTTATCCTGATTAATGCCAGTAATGTCATGAAATGAGTATGTGGCGTACTATCTATAATAGCACAGCTTACAGGTACGGCAGCCGTACCTAAGTGCTCGCTTATAGATACGGCACGTGCCTATCTTTGGGGTAATAAAATATGAATAACTCATAACCTAACCTAATCGAACCATAACCTAACCAGGGTTGCCAAGTCTCGTGAGTGTATTATTGCCAAATTTATTCAGAATTACTGCCAAACTAAGAAGTTCAATGCCAAACTTCTACAAATCCTGATGCATACATATAAGGCAACAATTGAACTATACAGCACACATGTTCTCATATCATAGCTCGATATAAAACTGAACGAATTCCAATGGTTCTACTTACCTTGATTGATTACATAGACTAGTATAAAGCATCCAAGACATCAGTATCATCAGGTGGTACATTCCCACCTCATGCATGCTCGTACATACATATCCACGGTAAACTTGTCCAATGTCCAGCAAGTCTCCAGTTATTACAATGTCCTTACAACACTTCCCCGACATTATTAGCGTTGTACGTATTCTCAGAATTGACTCTAACATTTTCAAATTAATTTTGTTACGAACTTTTGTCTTCACTGCAGTTACATGGGAGAAAATTCTCTCCAAGACTGCATTACTCACTGGTGTCGTCAAGCAGTGCAGAGCATAATCTGCAAGTTCTTCATATGGCTTTTCACTTGGTTTGTTGATTGCCAAATTAAAACGTTTTACTGCCAAACTGCCAAGTTATCATTTTCCACTGCCAATCACTCGTTTTACTGCCAAAAATTGTAAAATTTGGCAGTGAAAAATGCCAGTTGGCAACCCTGAACCTAACGAATGCTGTATCCTTATAGTGCTCGCTTGTAGATACGATACGAGCCTAAATTTGGGATAATAAAATATAAAAAGCTTATATAACCGAACCAAATCGTACCTAACCAAACATAACATAACATAACATTACCTAACCTAATCTAAACATAACCTAACGAATGTTGTATCTTCATAGTGCTCGCTTATAGATATGGCATGTGCCTAAGTTTTGGGTAAAAAAGCTTATATAACCGAGCCTAACTGAACTAAACTGTACCTAACATAACATAATCAACCTAACATGAAAGATGCTTTACCAGGTAAATAATAAGGCACAGGCCGTACTAATAGCAGATGAATATAGTGGATGACAACGTATCTTCAAGCACTTTGATCTATAATTTGTCAGTTTCTAGGTGTTCAAGATACGAGTTTAGTACATTGAATCAACAGTGTTTAGTAATGAATATGTAGATGTTAGAAGTTATCATAGAGCAAGGGCAATTAGAAAACATTTAGATGAACACAAGCCATTTTCTTTCGTAGCCACACGCCATTCTGGTGAAGATGTAAAAAACTTTACAAATAAAATAACTTTGTTAGCATAACCTTCCCAGAGCTGCAGTTCAATAAGCCTAACCAAAACTAACCTAACCAAACCAAACTAAACCGAACGTAACCGAAACAAACAAGACCCAACTTAACCTAACCAAACCTAATGTAACCTAAAATAAATCGTATTTTTTTCTGTAATTCAGCGGCATAACTGTTTGATATGATCTTAACAAGTTTCTGAGGTTGAATTTGCAGTGCATACTAAAGGTAAGGAGATATCGAATAGGTCATCTTACGAATCTTTACCGGTAATAGGTCTGTAGACTACACATTAAATGGCACTACCTTAGGAAGGTCATATAGTGAGAGGGACTTTTGGGAGTTCAAGTAAGCAGTGACTTGCGTCCCAGGGAACAGTGTATTATAGTTAGACATAGATAAATAGAAAGATACTGGGATTTATTGGTAGGTGTGTGACAAATAGAAGTTCTGAGGTCATTTTGAGGTTGTATTTAACACTAGTAAGACCCCATTTAGATTATGCAGCTTAGTTTTGGTTATGTACTTTGTTGGATTATTTTCGGCAACCATAACAAAAAGGAAATTAATATGTTGCCAAATTATTTCAAATAAAAGTACAGTAGCTATATTTTATTTTTAATAAAGTTTTTAGGAAAGTTTGCAAGCCAGATAATAATATTTCGGCACCAAGTCAAGAAAGTGTTTTTGTGGTGGCCACAGATTGGGCCAAGGATTATTTACAGAAGGATATACAGCCCAACGTTAGTTTGGATGACGGTCGACGGTGGCGCCATCTGATAGGATGCAGTAGTAACTAATTTTTTTTTAGGGGTGTCTTAGATATTTTTAATCATCCTGGTATTTTCCCTCCACAATTTCTGGACCACTCATTTAATTTATTACAAGGTAATAAAAACAATATATATATATATATATATATATATATATATATATATATATATATATATTCTTGTTTTTTATTTTTATCAAGGGTTAAAACCAGATAATTTATATACCAAGCATGCAAACTACTTAAGTAATGAAAGCACCGAAAGCAAAATTTTGGTAATTTTACAGATAAGATGGATAATGCGGCAGAAATAATTTGTTAGAATACTTTCCACAAAGCAAACATATATATATATATATATATATATATATATATATATATATATATATATATATATATATATATATATATATATATATATATATATATTGGATTTGGTGAAATACTGCAACCTAATTAAAATGTGATTATACCAAGAAAATAAATACTCATTTTGAGGTAATAATTTACACTATCACATGGAGAAAAAAAGTAAATAAAAAGCCATAAAGCTGCTTTACATTACATGTTGATATCAAATAAGAACAATTACCAAGCACATAGGATTAAAACCAGCCACATAATTACATCCCATACATGTAAACTACTGCAAGCATAATTTTGTAAGTTTTACAAACAAGAACGATATTGTTCCAGAAATAATTATTAGATTAACTTCCACAAAGGAAAAGCCAGAAAAGATATTGCATATATTAAGTTATTAGTAACCAAATTGTGATGTGATTATACTAACTGCAATATAAACACCATAGCATTAAGGCGATAATCAACACCATAATATGAGATTTTGTGCAATTATGGAAATCAAATAATAAATATTTAAAACCATAAAGCTGCCTTACATTACATGTTGAATGTCAATCAGTTAACACACATGCCAGACACTCCAAGGAGTACATGCATGAAAGAGGTGCTGTTAGAAGGGGAGTGCTTCAAGTAGCAAGGAGGGAGTGTGTGAATAGTTAGAATTGGAGGTTCTGCCGTGGCCATCCCCTCATGGGGCACTCTCGGAGGGAACGAGGCGTCAGAGACTAGGCACAATGGTGGGATGATTTAACACACCAAGCAACAAACCAGAAAGGCAGAAGCATTACATCCTAATAAAGATAGAGTGGGGGGAACATGCTATTCTGTGCATATCTGCGGGCACTCATCTCCTGTCACATAAGCCTTTGAGCCTGTGGTGGCAATTAATCCGTTATGCCAGGACACAAGGACACTGTGATATCCGATATTCCACAGTTTATCTTACCCAGGTTACCCTAGGTACCCATTTATCTACAAACCCTTTTGGGAGGATGAACAGCTGGGTGGGCTGTGTACCAATTGTTTTCATCTGGGATTAAACTTGGTCCAGCAGATTCATTATCACTGCACCAATGAGGCACAGTACATCTTAGAGGATGTCATATGTATAGTATTAATGGCACAGCTGGCATTGTATATCATAATGAAAGGCAAGTACAAAGGCAGTTGACAAATACTTCATGCAACAAGCTTCCAAAATAAATACTGTTTACGGCTAAAAGTACCACAGCTTTTACCATATCTATATCTATCTATAATATATATATATATATATATATATATATATATATATATATATATATATATATATATATATATATATATATATATATATACATACATACACAGTATACTGATACATACATTAGTGCACAAGTTCCAAACATGACATGACATATCAAAAGGCAGGTTAAGGTGAATAACTTAAAATATTTCTAAGATCAAACAAGCCAAATTAACATAGAAATTAAAAAAGGAAAAAATTCAAATGCTGTAAAAAGTAAGAGATAAAAAACATGGTGTAATAATTATAACGGTGTTATATCTCACAAAGCCATCCCACACACCATGCAAACAAGGCAGTGCAGGCCTTTCTGACAAAGCCATCCCACACATCATGCACACAAGGCAGTGCAGGCCTTTCTGACAAAGCCATCCAACACACCATGCACACAAGGCAGTGCAAGCCTTTCAGACAAAGCCATCCAACACACCATGCACACAAGGCAGTGCAGGCCTTTCTGACAAAGCCATCCAACACACCATGCACAAAAGGCAGTGCAGGCCTTTATGACAAAGCCATCCCACACACCATCCACACAAGGCAGTGCAGGCCTTTCAGACAAAGCCATCCCACACACCATCCACACAAGGCAGTGCAGGCCTTTCAGACAAAGCCATCCAACACACCATGCACACAAGGCAGTGCAAGCCTTTCTGACAAAGCCATCCCACACACCATGCACACAACACAAAATATTAAGTATTCTAGACCCAAAAGCCACCAATGCACAGCAAATCAAAATATACGTTACCATTGCAGGAAAACTGAAACTTTGTAATTGTCATTTTGAGACTGTTGCCATGTTCTCCAAAATCCTCCCTTCCAATGATGGAGTCAGAGGCCTTGTCATAATGAAGGGACTCCTTAATGCTCATTGCATCAAATACAATGCCACATAGAGTCTCTTCCTTTGGCGAGGTCTCTGCCCTTTTTTTCAGGATTGCCAGAGCAGGCTTGCTCCAGCCAGTACTTAGGGGAATTTTTCTTAACCATGAATGCAATGATGAAGCTGAAGGCAGATGAAAAATTGACCTTAGAAATCTGTAAGCTTTTGGACTGTGATGGTACATGGCTAAAGCAAACCTCCTCTCTTCCACCCCATACCTTACGCCTGTCTTACTTTTTACAGCACTCAAAACCTGCCTTTTGAAAAAATGGTACACAGGGCCTTGCATATAAGCAGCTGCTTTTGTAAGCAGCTGTTGGGGGGTACGCACCAGGTCTTTCCTCATTTGTCAATTTTGTTTACGAAGTCTTGAAACATGATTTTGCAGAAGTTTAACTGCTTTGCCTGTTGGGAAAAAATATTTTATCAAAACTATATTCACCTAAAAAGTTGTTATTGTCCCCTTCCAAGGACTTTTAATAGTTAGCGATTGACTATGGTAGAATATTGGCTACATTTCCCTGTTCTAGCAATACCTTACTGTGTGGTCAAGGCCATTCCTGTAATTTCTGTCCTACATAACCGTTGCACTTAAACTTCAATCATGTAATCTCTATACAAACTCAGCCTCATTACATCAAATTTCCTCAATGTAACACACTTCCACTAATCACTCCATTCCCTTTAAAATTGCACCCTTGCAAAAGTTCTCATCCAAATTCTAATTGCACTCTCTATACAACACACTCTTCTTACGTAACCATAGATATCATCATTATTGATGCCACTCTTGCTTCACATTTCTCTCATTCATAACCCTTTACAGTGTCACAATGACATGACTTCTTTTAACTGCTCTCTCTTATTTTACCTTCTACGCCTGGCTGCTTAAACAAAGTTATTTAAGCCCCTTTCACACATATCAACTTTTCGCCATGCGTCGTCTACGGCACGACGTCGTGCTCTCAAACAAACCTGGGTGTCTATGGACGCTTTCACACATCACGACCGTCATTGTCACCACGGCGCCCATTTGATGCCAGTCCCACGAAACCCCGTGGATTGCGTGAAATGTACATGGCACGCTATGGACGCGTTCACACTTGTCAACCTTTTGTCGTCTCAATAGCGATGTAACTATTTATGAAATTTAAATCCATAGTAACACATGCTACACATATTATTAGAATGCAATTAATTGTTAAAAAGTAGTATTAAGACAATGCACTTGGTTTGGTTTGGTGCACTCAAACCATAACTAACATCTATTCTTATTTTATGTATCCTGCAAACACTATCAAACATATTCACACAATCACTATAATCACTTACAATAAAAAAAAATATCATGGGCAAACAATCATAATTAGCATCTGTTTTACATCAGTACAATATCAATGCGAGTCCAACCAAAATTAGGCTGGGGTTACACATACGTGGTTCAGCGATACGTTTCACTGCAGATTGAATGTTGACGGTTCAATGCAGAGCAGAACGAACTTTCCTGAACTGCCATGTGCGGTTTTGTTACGCAGAGAAACATTTTAAATACAGACGTTATATGGTCTACTTAGAGTTGGGTTTCAGATAGAGGCGTTCCAATTGTGGATCTGTTACTGATAGCTGCGTTTTATTTACGGAACTGTTATGGAAAATACGGAACACATACGGAGTGATTAAGGAGCCACTACTGAACGTTCACAGACAGATTGTGTTGTTTGTGCCACATATATAAAAGGCATCCTCCAACGTTCCCACCAGTGCAGTCAGGGATACCAAGCAGTCAATGTATCGCTGAACCACATATGTGTGATCCCACTTCAAGTATTATCAGGTATATTATAGTATAGGCCGTAATCCAAAATTACAACCTAATATATAAAATAAATAGAGTAAATTATTTAATAACTTACGTTTCTTGTAAGACTTCGGTGTGAGGGTGTGAGGATGAACTGGTGTGAGGGTGGCCTGATGCTGCCCGTCAGATGCAGAATATTCTGTAAAAATTACATATATTACTTATTGTGTCACCTGTTTTCACGGTATAATGCATTTTCATATCCATTACATTTTTTTATTGAATGCTAGTCAATACTGTTGTATGAGTTCTATCTTTTTTAACACAAGATAAAAGTCTTACTTTTGGCTTCCCTTCCCCTCCACTCAAAACAAAATGAAAGTAATAATCAAAAAGTTCAAGACAATACTTTTACATTTGTATTAATTTCAGTTTACATTTTTTTGGTAACTTCTATTTCTAGTGTGTAGTGAATCACACACACAACAAACAGAAACAAACGACAGAAGAAATATTACAAACATACAAACATTCATGATACTAAATGTTGTACCTTGTATGCACATGAACCGTGAAGGCAATGGTTCTGTACCTAGAGTATTTGCAGCCCTCAACGAGGTAGACAGGCTCGTAGGGGATGCAGTTATGCTGCCATTATCCATGGCTCTTTGGTAATGAGGCACTCTGGTTATCCTGAGAGAACGAAGAGTGAACATTTTGTGAAGCAGGTGTATGTGTGTGAAATTGAAGGTCATAGGAGTAGAGTAATGACAGTTGTAAGATGGGAAGATAGAGAAAGATTGGCTCAGTAATGTCAAAATCAAAAGTGATGGGTGAGTTCTTACCTGCACCATGATGCAAGTGAATGGTCTCCTTCACCTGAGTGGAAGTGTGGATGGCAGACGGTGAAGGAGGATTTTTACGGTTGTCTCAAGAGATGGAAATGACACACACTTCAGTGTCATTCCACTCTGTAATATTGATATCATATTAGAAGGAGAAATCTAATTGCTCAGGATCAATGGCAATACAATAGACATATAGTTAAAGAAATACAAATAAATGATACTACTAATAATTGTATAACCATACCAACACTGACAAGGGATTGAGATGTACATGTGGAATGAGGGCTTAAAATTAAGGATACACAAAAGTAAGAATGCAAATGCAATCATGAAAAGATATGAGTTAGATGACATTATCCATGAAGGGAATCTGGAAGAAAGGGATTTAGATTGCAAGAGTTGTGGACATTGAATGTAACACAACAATGGATGAAAGTTATATGAGAGGACTGTGTTAGCTGTAAGGATAAGATTAAAACATTAATGAGACTGTGTATGACAATTATGTAAAGTGGTAATCGAGGTTGTTTGACACATGGTGATAATAAATTAGAAATAGCTTATTAAGAGTCTACATGAGGGTATCTAACAGTTAAGTGGATCAAACGAGTAAATGGTCCTTGAAGGGATAGAAATGACAGACCTGGCTTACACCCTTATACCAAGCACTCTTTCAATGCTGAGATAAACAAACACTTGTGTGACGTGGTCAACTGTATGAGGGAAGTACCTAGACTCCTAGAGGGTAATGATGCTTCAGAGTTATAGACACACAAATACAACATTGTAAGAGTAGCATGTGTGGAGAGAAGTAAGTTTCACTCACTGGAACTACTTGGAGGGACTTCTCAGAAACAGACTTAAACAAATAAATATATTATTGTTATGAAAAAAAATGCCTAAGAATATAACATATAATTATAAATTACTACATCCCTGAAAAAGTTACTATTGGTATCATTGGTGTTTTTTCATGAATGGTAAAAGTATAAATAATATTTGTTTCATGAAGTGAAGGATCAACGCACTATATTCAAATACAGTTTTACTGGTCTGTCTTGTGTTTAAAAACGTTATTTTAACTTATTGTGCTGACTGAACATTTGTAGGATTGTAGTTGTAATGGCAGGAAATACATGTAACAGATAAGTACACTCATTACAGCTAACCTGCACCAAGATCTACACTAGGTGTAGTGTCCTCCAGGTGACTTGGAGCACACCAGATGGAGGGTTCAGGGCTAGGTACATCTTGGTGGTCCATCTCTTCAGACATAATTTTTCCAAAGTTGGTGCTATCCGAATCTCTAAATGTTAAGGTGACATGAGACAAACATCAAAGTACATGTCACGTATATTCCATTGTGATATTAATACAAGGTAAATACAGCACATGTGACATTAACAACGGGTTATACATGGGGTGGCAAACATGCTGTTTTGTTCTGCAAACTCACCTAACATAGGCTATCAAAGATAAGAATGAAGTGCAAAGTATAGTATTCATGTCTTTCTATAATTTAATAAATTGTCTTTCTTAAATATTTAAATATTAACTTACTATAATCAAGAGTCTCCACTTGAGAATGTTGGGCAGTATGTGGAAGATCTATTGTGCCACTTGCATCATGGCATTCTGCAGAAAGTAAGGGTTTAATAATATTCATATGAGGTTTGCAATAATGCTGTTTAGGAGCTATAACTTATACAGTAATAATTTACAACAATTAAATAACTTTCACTGAAAAAGAGAAGAAAACTGTCATCGACTAACAGACATATGTGTTTATATATATATGAAATAAAAACATTTAACTCATATTTTACCCATCTTCGTTGGAAGTTCTTGTTGAACACAGCCATCTGTAAGAAAACAACAATAATATAAACTAATCACAGAATGTACATTTACAAAAATAATATACATTAATCCTTTTTTTAATCAATCTGACAAAAAAAAATTTGCATTAAGGAATTTCCTTGAACGCAAAAAAAAACCTAAATAAATAAATTTAAGGCAGATTTCCCTGATAAGTATAGGAACTTGTAATGGACTGAAAGATGATAGTGACAAGTTTTTATGTCAGTTGTACAACTGACATAAAAACCGTACAACTATAGATACGGTAACACGAGTGTAGCTCAGACCCTGTAGACTACAACTAGAAGCGTTTACATGTGTCGCCAAACTTCGTTTGTTTTCACGAACACGATTTTAAGGAGAAATGTCTTGGTTGGTGTTGCCAAAAATTTCCTAATATATTTCAATCTCAATGCTTGTTTTTAGTTTTCTTTTATATTAAAAACGACATATATTATATACATATTTTAAATTATAAGCACTGAAATTATCTCAAACATCTTAATTTCTTCAGATTTATTCGAAATAGATATCATGGTTTCTCCGTATATTTCGCACCGCTTCCATCCTAAGGTAGAGGCCAACATCTCGCTACGTGATACAAATTCCCTTATATATTACAATCATTATGCTTGTTTGTGGATTTCTGTTATATTAAAAACAACATTAATAATGTAAATATTATGTATTTCAACAACTGTCATGATCTCAAACATCTTACTTTTATCTTATTTATTCGTAATGTATATCCTGCTGATTCTGTATTGAAACTACAGCACCCTCCACACTCGTCCTAAGCCCACATGTCCAAATATCGTCGTATACAGATCACCTTACCAGTAGCAGCAAGATGTGTGTGTGTGTGTGTGTGTGTGTGTGTGTGTGTGTGTGTGTGTGTGTATGAGTGTGGGCGTGGGTGTATGAGTGAGTGTGTGTGTGTGTGTGTGTGTGTGTGTGTGTGTGAGAGTGTGTGTATGAGTGTGTGGGTGTGGGTGTATGAGTGTGTGTGTGTGTGTGTGTGTGTGTGTGTGTGTGTGTGTGTGTATGAGAGTGTGTGTGTGTGTGTGTGTGTGTGTGTGTGTGTGTGTGTGTATGAGAGTGTGTGTGTCTGTATGTGTGAGCACTGGATGTCTTCACATGACGCGGGGCTCGGCCTTCGTATCTGCGCTCGCTCCAAGTGAAATTTTTGTGTTCGAAACTGGATCTGTCTTCAGTGTCTAAATTTTCTTTGACTTACATATTTTTGTGCAATATACAAAAATCTTATTTCTTACTTTAATTTGATGAAAATAATTGTAAACAATATGATATGCTTTTTACTTATTATTAGGAAAAAGGGAACAATTGTAAGTCGAAGCTACAACCACAAAATGCATTGAAACATCAACACCCACACATGTTTGAATGTCACATCTTGTTATTTTTTACATTTCTCTAATATATTACAAGCTTTTTGCTTGTCTTTGGCGTTCTTCTATATTAAAAACAATATATATAATATAAATCTTATGTAGACGATCAACTATAATGGTCTCAAACATCTTACTTTCTTCTGATTTATTTGAAATATATACCCAGATTCTTTCTCATGAAAACACACACATCCGCTTCGCCCCACCCACGTAGAGGGCCCACAGTTCGTAATTTTCAACACTTCCCTAATATATTTCAAGCTTTATGCTTGTTTTTGGTTAGCTTTTCTATAAAAAACAACATATACATTATAAATCTTATTTATTTCTACAACTGTTATAGTCTTGAACGTCTTACTTTCGTCTTATTTAATCGAAATATTATCTCGCTCAGTGTCTACACAGATGAAGTTCTGAAGTTGGTGAGCTGTGATTCGTTACATGAGAGGATGCAAAACATTGGCAAACGCAGAAATTCGTATATTGAAAGTGTTTGCGATATGTTGGTCAGAATTTGCCTAGTCATTGCATCTTGGCAAGAGGTCTTGACATTACATGTAAACGCCTATGGTGTCACTTCCCGGGTTACGTCACCACCCACCATCTGCCTGCAAACAAACTTTTCACGCTCGTTAGCCATCACAAATCTAATCAGGTATGTCTCCCAGGCCACCTTGCCGTCGTACTCTGCCCTGTCCTCTTCTCTACAGGACGCCGCAGGATTAGAGGCAGGAGGTGAGAGTGAAGGAGAGAGAATTAGTGCTGTGGGAGAGACAAGGCACCGAGGCACCTGCGGTGGCGGTGCAGGTCGACTGAGTCGACTCGCCTTGCTCCACTGAGCCTCCTGCGCCCCTGCGCGGACGTCACGCACCTCATGCAGTAACTCAGCCTTGATACCGCCACATAGTTCCTCCGCGAACTGCCGTGCCTCGTTTTTCACGACCCCATGGCCTCTTTGCACCGCCTTACGAAACTCCCATGCCTGAGCGTCTATTTTCTCTGCCTGAGCCTGAGCGTCCATTTTCGCCATGAGAGACCGTAACAACTCAGCCACGCCAGGCTCTTCACTTCCTGAGGCACCATCAACACCATTGTTGTTTTCCTTGTTGGCCGCCATTTCCTTGTCACCGCCACAACACAAATCCGCCACGACACCGGACACGATTTTCCACTCACTTATCCCACTTCTGACACCAATTGCTGCGAACTGCCCCTCGTTAACTTTGGCTTTCTGGGCAGCTCCGCCACAGCGGGGTTCGACGTGTCCACTGCCGGGGAGATAGAGTCTATGACACCGGTGACACCAAACACAATCTTCCCTTTTAATCCCTTTATTCAGCAACACGCTTATTAAAACACAAGGCGGGGCGGTGTTCCACGACACAGTGTAGGTAGAGAGTAGCAGGTATCCAAGAGTTGCGTCGTAAGTCCAAGGCGGTGGAAGGCGTTCTGTCCTGCGTGGCGCCACTATCCTCGCTCGACACCTCCTCCCAGGCAGGATGGTGGGAGGGGAGTAGGGGCAGTGGTGGCCACCACCCACCACTTCACAGCTGCTTCGCCCTTGTTATTCCTGCCGGCTCTAGTTAATCTGCCGGCGCTGGTTAACCTACCCCCCCAACCACTAGTTTATTTACAAGACAATCATACACCACAAACGCACGCACACACATTCGCAACAGTATGTAAGACTTCATATATATAATAAAGAGGTGGAGCAGTAGTTGTAAAGAAATATCCCTTATTTTTATATATGTCTAATCTGTAGCGCCGATAGGCTTTCCCTGGTTAGGTTAGATTTGGGTAAAACTTTACTTTTACATCCAGCCAAAAAACCTTACATTCCAACATGTCCTCATGTTTATTGGGAGAAGATGGGGAATGGGGATATCTTATTAACTATTTATTTGGGACGGTAATGAGTGTCAGAATCATTTGTGTATATCAATGTAGAGTAGAGCTTCCCCTTAACCAAAATAAACTTTGGGGATATCTTATTTAACTATTCATATGCTACGGTTATACATATTTTTGTACCTACACAAAAATTTATGCAGAATTTTTGTACCATTTAATCTCTTTCACGTACAAGTAAGTTGTTTTCTTGGGAATATATATCAAAATTCAAAGAAAATAAATAATCCGGTTAGAGGCTGCTGTTATATCTCCTTTGTTTCTGGTATTCATCACCATTATTATACAATTTTAAGCCTACAGTAGTATTTCTGAAACATTTTTCTACCACTTAATATCTTTCTCGTATATATACACTGTTTTTATTGGAGGTATATATTAATAATAGATTCCGAGAAGAGGCTGCTGTTATATATCTCCTTTGTTTTTTATATTCATCACCACTATTATACAATTCTGTGCCTACAGTAACATTTCTACAACATTTCTCTACCGCTTACTATCTTCCTCGTATATATACACTGTTTTATTGGAGGTATATATCAATATTAACTTCTGAGAAGAGGCTGGCTCAGGCTGGGGCAAAAAACCCGCGAACGAGTGTCGTCTGCTATAACTCACCTCCCAAATCAAGGCCTCTTCTATTTGCGTGAATCCGTTTCAGATCACTGAATCTGGACGGGGCTTGGCCGCTCTGGGCGGGGCTTAGCCGCGAAATCGTGTTCTATTTACCATCTTAACCTGTGATCTGTAACAGATTCCTGAATCCGTCGAATCTGATTTGGGAGGTGGGTTATAGCAGACGACACTCGTTCGCGGGTTTTTTGTACCAGCCTGAGCCAGCCTCTTCTCAGAAGTTAATATTGAAATATATCTCTAATAAAACAGTGTATATATACGAGGAAGATAGTAAGCGGTAGAGAAATGTTGTAGAAATGTTATTGTAGGCACATAATTGTATAATAGTGGTGATGAATATCAAAAACAAAGGAGATATATAACAGCAGCCTCTTCTCGGAATCTATTATAAATATATACCTCCAATAAAAACAGTGTATATACGAGAAAGATATAAAGTGGTAGAAAAATTTTTCAGAAATACTACTGTAAGCTTAAAATTGTATAATAATGGTGATGAATACCAGAAACAAAGGAGATATAACAGCAGCCTCTAACCGGATTATTTATTCAGCGAATCCAAAACAGATTCTGCTGTTCTATTTGCACCCAATTAATCCAAAACAGATTCGGATTCAGAGCAGAATCCGGAGTAGATTATTGAGAACAAATATAAGAGGCCTCAAATCAGATTCGACGGATTCAGGAATCTGTTACAGATCACGGGTTAAGATGGTAAATAGAACACGATTTCGCGGCTAAGCCCCGCCCAGAGCGGCCAAGCCCCGCCCAGATTCAGTGATCTGAAACGGATTCACGCAAATAGAAGAGGCCTAGCTAGTACTACAAAGTTTTTGTTGTGAGTTTTTCTGTGGTGTAGTGAGTGTGCTTTTTTTTAGTGTTATAAGAATGGCCAAACCTATAGACGGGATGAGTCAAGGCATAGACTACACCATACTTGACTGGACACTCGAAATCTGACCTTTTGCAAACAGGCCCTACGGCAGATTTTTAGAAAATTCAAATAAAATACTTAGAAATAAGATAGGAACCTCAAATAAAAAGCAAACACTTCAGAGTGATGTAGAGAATATGTTTATGAGCAACAAAAACAAATTAGTCAACGTACGTCATCAGTGGGTGACAATTATTAAATCCTAAGAAACCAAGAAAAACAAAATTTGCAATAATTTCCAGGAATATTGGAATTTCAATCTGAAAACATTTACATGCATAGCCCATGTAGTCTACATTAATATGCAATACCATAGAATACACCATACGTGTCTGTGCACTCGAAATCGGGTCTTTCGCAAATGTGTCCTGAGGCGATTTTTTGTTTGTTTTATTTGAATAAAATACTTAAAATCATCATAGAAACCTCAAACAAAAAGCAAACACCTCAGAGTGATGTGAAGAATATGTTTATGAGCAACAAAAACAAATTAGTCAACATACGTCATCGGTGGGCGGCAATTATTAAATCCTAACGCCAATAAAAACACCAAATTTGCAATAATTTCCAGGAATATTGGAATTTCAATCTGAAAACACTTACATGCATAGCCCATGTAGTCTATATTGATATGGAATACCATAGAATACACCATACGTGACTGTGCACTCGAAATCGGGTCTTTCGCAAATGTGCCCTGAGGTGATTTTTTGTTTGTTTTATTTGAATAAAATACTTAAAATCATCATAGAAACCTCAAACAAAAAGCAAACACCTCAGAGTTGCATATATACTGAATAAACGATAGCTTCTCCTGTGACATCAAGATCAAGATCAAGCCACGAATTGTTGTGAAAAATTCATTCCCAAGCCCATATAACGATAATATGACATTTGATCACAATCAAATCATATTCAGGAATGGTGATTTCACAATATGTGATGTTTTATTTCAGAAATTATTGCGAATTTGCCAGAAATTTTTGCTATAAACAATATGCTTTATACAAAACTCCCACACGATTTTTCACTCAAACTTGTAATCTTTATGTTAATATCCTATTTGCAAAAGTTGTAAAATATTTTTTTAGGTTCAGCCATGGTTCAGCAATCATTACTGATTGTAAAGACATGAAATACAATGCCCTAAGTAGAATATGAACTGATATATGAAGTATTATCTGTCATCACTCATAGCAGCGGAATCCATAGGGCCTACATGTAATATCGTCTGTCAGCGATTGTCGCGAGTGTCCAGTCAAGTATGGTGTAGTCTATGGTCAAGGTAAGAGTGACAGTGTTTTAAATGTGAATGTGGGGAGTGAAGTATATTTAGAAGAGGAAGATAAAGAGGAAGGTTTGTATGAGCAAGCCAGAGGAGAGAGAGAGAGAGAGAGAGAGAGAGGTAGTGGTGTAGCAGGTCTCTGTCGAGGGCATGGGCGTCATTGGGGGGGGACAGGGGGACAAGTCACCCCCACTTTTCAAAGTAGGGGGGACAACATATATATTGCCTCCCCCCCACTTTTCAGCTACTGCTATTATACTGTTGCGAATGTGTGTGTGCGTGCGTGCGTGTGAGTGAGTGTGGGAATACGTGAATCGAGTAGCATGAACCGGCGAACGTGCTTCGGGACAGAGGTTCAGAGGTGACGTGTTGGGATGAGTGAGTGTGGGAATACGTGATTCGAGTAGCATGAACCGGCAGGAGAAGGGACTTGACCAGCACCTGCCGCTTGGAGTGGTGGAATTGATGCACTGCACCTCAGACAGCCTGCAAACTATACCTCGCCCCACGCTGCAGGAGAGGCTTGGCCGCGGAGCTGGGAACCTGTGCCTCGTCTCTTGCCTACAGAGAACCAGAGACAGTGTTGTGGGCTGCCGAGAGGGACCGAGCCCTGTAGTCTGTGCCGGTGAGCACGGCCGTGTAAGAGCGACTCTGCCAGCTGTGTCGGTGTACGTGTGCCTGCTCCGATTGTGTGTTAGGAGACGTATGTACTTGTCGCTTTGGGTAATGAAGTGCTGACAAAAGTTCATGTGCCTTTGTCTTTCCTGTGCCTGTGCACGCCTGGTGTGACCAAGAATAACACTGACTGACCTCGTCCTCAACACACGCAACGGATCCCCGGAGGTAATGCTGCAGCCACCACCGCGGCCGTCCAGGTAACATTGGGCAGTGAGGAGTGGGGTGGGACGTAGCAATACTAAAAGTTGGAACCTAGTGAGTTCGTGGTCAGTTTGTCTTTTAACCAAAAGCATGTGGTGAAGACTGTGGAGTATATTATATATAACCCCATGACCGTTCCTTCCAGATCGCAGTAGGTGCCTCCATATCTTCTTGACACCACATACAGCGAGGTGTACCACAAGAGTCAACACTCAGCCCAGTCCTCTTCAACACACTCTTGTCTAACCTCCACATTCCACTCCACTCACACCTCCTCATCTATGCTGATGATATCACCATCATCAGCAGGGCATCAACACTAACCAAGGCACAGACCCACCTGCAAGAAGCTGCGACAATATGTGTAAGAAAAGGCACACTCATGTGCTTCACCCTGAAAGCACTGCACACCCCACCTCAAGTAACAATGTGCAGCGAGACCATCCCATACTCCACAATACATACCTTCCTGGGGTTGCGCATGGATGGTCCTCGTCTCTCCTGGGCCAGCCATGTGGAATACCTCCGCACCGCCTGCAACAAAAGGCACGACATAATGAAGAGGATCGTAGGTATTAGCTGGGGTGCCAACTGTGATCTACTACTCCAGTACTACCTTGCCACCGTCAGACCCAAACTCATGTATGGTAGCAGCATATATGGGTCAGCGGCACCATCTGCCCTCACTAAGCTGGATACCATACAAAATAATGCACTCAGGATTTCCATGTGGGCCATAAAATCCTCTCCAATAATCTCCCTCCATGCTGAGAGTGGCATTCTTCCCTTGGTCAAACACAGAAGAGAGGTACTATGCCACCACTACCACCGCATCATGAGCTTGCCACTCTCCCATCCACTCAGCACTCTTTACACCAACTCTGGAGTGACACAGCACACACCATTATGGTATCCTGGAGCCAGACTACCCCTGCTGGTGAGAGCCCTACAAGCTCATAACATCCTCAGCTTGACTCCACCACCTCCACAGCCCACCAGTCCACATTCTTCTTTACCACCCTGGCTGGACATCTCCCACATGTTTGCCCTGCATATTCCTGGCCTTCCTCCCAAGCAATCTGCCAGTATCCTAGCAGCTCCCCTCTTCCAGCAGCTGGACAAGACGCTGTACCACAACCATGTAAAAATATTTACTGATGGCTCCCTATCCCCAGCACCCCCTGCTACATCAGCAGCCATCTATGACCCTGGCGCCTCCATCTGCAGGACGTGGAGGCTTCCACTGGAGACAGACGTGGTGACAGCGGAGCTTTACGCCCTCCACCAAGCTTTTACACACCTCTGCACCACCTACACTAAGGGCAAGGCTGTGGTGTACACAGACTCCCTCTCATCACTCCATCTCCTCTCCCGCCATCCAGCCTCATCCACGACACTCGTCCACGCAACGCAACAGACCCTTCTCCACCTCAACACTGAGGGCTGGAACATTATCTTCCAGTTGGGTCCACGCAACGCAACAGAACCTTCTCCACCTCAACACTGAGGCCTGGAACATCATCTTCCAGTGGGTGTCTTCACACTCAGGTGTTAGAGGTAACGAGGTCGCTGGCAAAGCAAAGCGTCTCATCAAGGACTATACATCAAGAGCTAGGACGGTCCACTCCTATCATCCTATGGGCGAGCTGGTCGCCGCGCGAAGGTAGCGCTGCCAAGCGGCCAGAGGATAAAACACTCAGCTGTCGCACTGAAACGCGTGGAGAAAAGTGGAAATTATTTATGCACGCAGCTTATTAAACGTATATGCTTTGCCAATAACGGAATTCGGGCGTGCTCAGCAATGTACTGTTCAAACAGTTCAAAGTGGAATAAGGATTTGTCCTTTTTTCGCTTTCCAGAGGTGAAACAACTTTATTTTGTAGGCTCAGAAGTTCCTGAACTATAATCTGGGGCCTGTGTCATTTACTGGGATTTTTAGATTGCAGGCCATGTATCAGCCTAATGGTTACATGGCATTATGACCGAGCTACTAGATCGTGGTCATTCCTTGAAAAAAGGTTAAGTTTTTATGTAGTACATACTGAGGTGTGTTGTGAGTGGTTGCAGTGTGCAATTATATGATTGTGTGTATTGACTTTTGGTCACTAGTGTGGTGCCTGTTAGTTATGTGTTTATTAATATTGATCTTACTAAGTCATTATTTTAATTTAAAGGTTGAAAGTTACTGCCAACACCCAAGGTTTTTTTGTAAAAGGGCATGGGGGCCCTTTGTGAAATTTCTATTCTTCCTTAAGGGAAGTTAACTCAATTCAAGAATCAATGACAATTAAGGAAATCATGTGATAAATTATTATAATGCAAGAACAATGTATGCTTTTGGTAGAGTGAAACTGAGTCCTTAATAAGGCACGTGAGTACGTTGGACGTTTTTCATATCCTTATCTCAAGAGTGTTGAGCACTTTACCAAACACTTACCTTACCACTTCAAGTCAGGGATTAAGAAAAGAACTGGGCATTAATTTTTTATATAATGTGATGCCACAAGTTGATTTCACCTAGGCTTTACTGAATGTGCCTTCGTTTTGTTATTGTTCTGAGATTAACACGTATTTCCAAGGTGATACTTCGTTATATAAATGTTTTTACTCACATATCATTTAAAATTTTTATATTGTATATTGATATTATTGTCTTATATTGGAATTGCCCCCAAATCTTCAAGTTTTGTACAGTCATCCCCCTCAAGTCAGTTTTCTATGGAAAGAAATTAGAATCATATTATATTCAAACCATTAATATTCATTAACTCGTAAAACTGCACTTCATAGCCTAATATAATTAACCTACTTAGCTATCTTCTCACAACGCTTTATTAAGAAATACGTGATATTGCATCATGTGGTGCAACACTCATGTTCCCGCCTGTCTACGTGATAAAAGTCACGTAAGCAAATTTCCCCCATATATTAATCCAGAAATCAGATTCAATAGATCTCAAGATGATACTTGTTCCGCGTCAAAATTAATTTCCTATAAGCTGATAATAATTTCAGTTATCAATAATCACTCAATAAAAAGATCAAAGGAGGAATATTCTCGAAAAAAAAACCTCCCCCCTCCCTCCATTCCCGCCTTTTTCCCAGCGATAGCGTCAGTGGACGCTCAACTTTGCTCCTGCTTACAGGTTAGTAAACAATGCTCCTGTAAATTTCTTAATATTTGTGAAATCCAGTGCCTCTCAACATTCTTATATAGCCCATTATCTTCCTCATTAGCCTGGTAATTCATGTAAACCTCTTTTGAGATCTATTATAAGGGGATGATCGTAATTTCCTCCCTTTTTAAGGAAGGACAAGTAACTCAAAACCGCATGGCCCCTGTTCCCCCCCATAATAATATTCCTTTGTGTCCCATATATCTTTTTCATTGTAAATGTTCATGTTATAGTGACTATGTATTAACTTCTGAGTTTGAGGGAAGTGAATTATTCCAAGAGTGGACGCTCAACTTTGCTCCTGCTTACAGGGAATATGGAGTGCCTCCACGACACCATGCACCCATTTCTTGTTTCTTTTCTTTTCTTTTAGTGAAATGTACGGCTAGAAAGCCAAGGCCTTAGTAAAAAAAGAATAAACCATGTGTCACGTAGGACGGTCTGATAGAACCAGCCAATATACTCAGGAGTAGGAATCTCGTGGTAATCCTCCGACGCCATATCATCCCCTCAAGACACCCTGCCCGGTGGCATATTTCCGAAAACTGTATCACATTTCCAGCCGCTCCGCCCTCGCCAGTGACGTAGGCAGACTCTGCCTCGTGATTGGCTGGCTTACTCTTGGCTCTCCACCCCTGCCTTTCCCTCCCGCTCCCTTCTCTTCTCTCCTGCTCGCCGCCCGTCCCCCCCCACCCTCGTTTTCTCTCCCTAACGTAACCTAACCTAACCTAACCTAACCTCTGTGCACTTGCACAGAGAGGGAGAGAAAAAGGGGAATGGGGAGGGAATAAAGAAGGGGGATGGGAGAGAGGGGGAAGGGGACAAAAAGGGGAGAGTAAAATGGAGTAGTGGGTTGGAAGGAGGGGGGAGGGAGGGAGTGCAAGTGGGGAGAGAAAACGGGGGTGGGGGGGACGGGCGGCAAGCGGGAGAGAAGAGAAGGGAGTGGGAGGGAAAGGCGGGGGTGGAGAGCCAAGAATAAGCCAGCCAATCACGAGGTAGAGTCTGCCTACGTCACTGGCGAGGGCGGAGCGGCTGAAAATGTGATACAGTTTTCGGAAATATGCCACCAGGCAGGGTGTCTTGAGGAGATGATATGGCGTCCGACGCCATATCATCCCCTCAAGACACCCCCCCCCACCCCCGTTTTCTCTCCCTAACCTAACCTAACCTCTGTGCACGTGCACAGAGAGGGAGAGAAAAAGGGGAATGGAGAGGGAATAAAGAGGGGGATGGAAGAGAGGGGGAAGAGGACAAAAAGGGGAGAGAAAAATGGGGTAGTGGGTTGGAAGGAGGGGGAAGGGAGGGAGGGAGTGCAAGTGCGGGAGAGAAAACGGGGGTGGGGGGAGACGGGCGGCGAGTGGGAGAGAAGAGAAGGGAGCGGGAGGGAAAGGCGGGAGTGGAGAGCCAAGAGTAAGCCAGTCAATCACGAGGCAGAGTCTGCCTACGTCACTGGCGAGGGCGGAGCGGCTGAAAATGTGATACAGTTTTCGGAAATATGCTGCCCGGTGGAGTTACCAAACATGGTTTAATTATTTCTTCGTCAATCTCTTTCTACACTCTACTAAATTAATCCCTCAAATAAACAATGCAAAGAAAACTTATATGAGATGTGAGTAAAAAATTTGAGTGGAGTATCGTCTTGGGGTAGGAAGACCTTATTATTACATAATTACTGACTAAGGCTTTATAACATCGGCCCGGCGGGAACTCTTTAGCGCGCCAGGATTCAAAAAGATAAATAGAGAAATAAAAAGAACTAGTTCTTGGGGTTTAATTCGTGGCATCACAATTATCTTCCACAGTCTGGTTACCTCATCTACCCTGCCAACATCCAAGTCCACTCTGCACTAATATCTTAGCATTAATATGTTTGAGTATTATGATAAACGTCTTATAGTAAATGGAGGTTAAGGTACACATTCCAGACCATATACATATTCACATTGTTTGGTGTGCCTGTGAGTGCTGACTCCCTTATGTTCCATTTCTCTAAAGCCTGATGCCATTCCTTATGATGTATAAATGTGTGTGTGTGTGTGTGTGTGTGTGTGTGTGTGTGTGTGTGTGTGTGTGTGTGTGTGTGTGTGTGTGTGTGTGTGTGTGTGTGTGTGTTGTGTGTGTGTGTGTGTGTGTGTGTGTGTGTGTGTGTGTGTGTGTGTGTGTGTGTGTGTGTGTGCGCGCGTATGTGTGTGTGTGTGTGTGTGTGTGTGTGTGTGTGTGTGTGTGTGTGTGTGTGTGTGTGTGTGTGTGTGTGTGTGTGTGTTCTCTCATCTAATGGGCTTCAGTACTTAGGACAAACCCGAGGATCCAGCGGAACCTGCTGATGCGCCATCTAGCCCATCCAAAATTGTACAACTAATTGACACACTTAGCAAGAAACAGCTGGATAGTGCATCAAGATTCTCAGTGCTACCATTAATTCAGGGATGACATGTCAGGGTACTGTCCATTATGAAAGGTTGTCAACAAAGAGCTGATGAATACTGTAGATTCATTTGTAAAAATATATGATATCTCAGTACAGTTATTGTGTTATATGAAGATGTATTTGGGTTTACTACTTACAAAAAGTTACGTATGAATGAATGAATGACTTCACATAATGGCTATGGTGTTTAAAGGTGATGATGATATTGTGGCAGGCTGGTTATATCAATGCTTTTTATTAGAGACTTATTGATGGTGAAAACATTGATGGTAACGAGTGCTAGTTGACAATAAAATATGGTGAGTTTTCTGAGGAATAATCATCAATTTATGAACAGAACTGTATATGAAAATTTAGTTGTGCAGGCATATTTTTTACATAATTTGATATTAGAATCAGTGATGTATAAGAAATATTGAAATACCCCAAGATGGGGAAATAGATCGATCGCATTTGGGTGAGGGGAGATATCTCTTTAGCCAAATGGGTAAGCAAAGGGAGCAATTAATGTGTTCAAGGAGGAATAAAGAATTGTACTGGTTTACTGAGAAGAAGTAGAAAGTCTTGTGCAGCGAGGCCGCGGGAGGGGGGGAAGGCATGGAGTTAGCAAGTTCAGAAGAGCAGTCAGCATGAAAATAGCCCAGACATGAGAGCCATACTCCATACATGGCCGGATAAGGTCCCTGTATAGAGCAAGCAGCTGAGAGGGAGATAAAAATGGACGCAGACACAATAGGACACCTAACTTCTTGGAAGCTGATTTAGCAAGAGTAGAGATATGAAATTGCCAGATTAGATTTTTAGTAAAGGATAGACCGAGTGTGTTTAATGTGGAGGAGAGGGGAAGTTGAGTGTCATTGAAGAAGAGGGGATAGTTATTTGGAAGGTTATGTCGAATAGATAGTTGTAAAAATTGAGTTTTTGAGGCATTGAACAAAACAAGGTTTACTCTGCCCCAATAAGAAATTAGTGAAAGATCAGAAGTTAAGCGTCCTATAGCATCTCGCCTTGAGTCATTTAATTCTTGTTGGGTTGGACGTCTGTTGTACGACGTTGAAAAATGCAAGGTGGTGTCATCAGCATAGGAGTGGATAGGACATTGAGTCAGATTTAGGTCATTGATGAATAATAGAAAGAGAGTGGGTGATAGGACAGAACCCTGAGGAACACCACTGTTGACAGTTTTAGGAGAAGAACAGTGACCGTCCACTACAGCAGCAATAGACCGGTCGGAAAGAAAATTGGAGATGAAGGTACAGAGGGAAGGATAGAATCCGTAGGAGAGTAGTTTAGAAGTCAATGATTTATGCCAGACTCTATCGAAAGCTTTCAATATGTCAAGGCCGACAGCAAAGGTATCACCGAAGTCCCTAAAAGAGGATGACCAAGATTCAGTTAGGAAAGCAAGAAGATCACCAGTAGATCGGCCTTTACGGAAACCATACTGGCAATCAGAGAGAAGTTTGTGAGCTGACGGATGCCTCATTATCTTCTTGTTAAGGACAGACTCAAAGGCTTTAGAAAGGCAGGAAATCAAAGCTATAGGGCGGTAGTTAGAAGGATTGGAGCGGTCACCTTTTTTAGGGGCAGGTTGAATGTGAGCAAACTTCCAGAAAGAAGGATAGATAGAAGTAGAGAGACACAGACAAAAGAGTTTGACCAGGTAGTGAGCGAGTTCGGAAGCACAGTTTTTGAGAACAACAGGAGGGACTCCATCCGGACCGTAAGCCTTCCGAGAATCAAGGCCAGAGAGGGCCTGGAAAACGTCATAATAAAGAATTTTAATTTTAGGGATGAAGTAGTCAGAGGGTGGAAGAGTAGGAGGAATATGCCCAGTATCATCCAAAGTAGAGTTGGTAGCAAAGGTTTGAGCGAAGAGTTCAGCTTTAGAGAAAGAAGAGACAGTTGTGGGGCCATCTGGTTGAATTAGAGGAGGGAAAGATGAAGAAGTAAAATTGTTAGAGATATTATTGGCTAGATGCCAGAAATCACGAGAAGCGTTAGAGTTGGAAAGACTTTGACATTTTCTATTAATGAAAGAGTTTTTAGTAAGTTGGAGAATAGATTTGGCATGATTACGGGCAGAAATATATATGGCATGAGTTTCAGCAGATGGATGGCTACGGTACCGTTTGTAAGCCGCCTCTTTATCATTGACAGCACGAGAAGAAGCAGAGTTAAACCAGGGCTTTTTAGCTCTATTATTAGAGAAAGTATGAGGAATGTATAGCTCCATGCCAGAGATAATCACCTCTGTTGTGCGTTCGGCACAGAGAGAAGGATCTCTGACATGGAAGCAATAATCATCCCAAGAAAAATCAGAATAGTACTGCCTCAGGTCCTCTCACTTAGCAGAGTTGAAATGCCAGAAACACCCCTGCTTAGGCGGATCCTGACGCTGCACTGGAGTGATAGGACAGGTAACAGAAATGAGATTGTGATCGGAGGAACCCAACGGAGAGGAAAGTTTAACAGAGTAAGCTGAGGGGTTGGAAGTTAGGGAAAGATCAAGAATGTTGGGCGTGTCTCCAAGGCGGTCAGGGATACGGGTAGGGAACAGTACTAGCTGCTCTAGGTCATGAAGGATAGCAAAGTGGAAGGTTTGTTCACCAGGTTGGTCAGTAAAAGAAGATGAAAGCCAAAGCTGGTGGTGAACATTGAAATCCCCTAAAATGGAGATCTCAGCATAATAAGGAAAGTGAGATAGGATGTACTCCACTTTGGAAGTCAAATAGTCAAAACATTTTACATAGTTAGAGGAATTAGGTGAGAAGTATACAGCACAGATGAATTTAGTTAGAGAGTGACATTGAAGTCTTAGCCAGATGGTAGAAAATTCTGAAGATTCAAAATTCTGGGCACGAGAGCAAGTAATGTCGTTACGCACATATGCGCAACAACCAGCTTTGGATTGAAAATGAAGATAGAGAATATAGGAGGGAACAGAAAAGGGGCTGTTTTCAGTAGTCACAGACAACTGTGTTTCAGTTAGGAAGAGAAGATGAGGTTTAGTGGACGAGAGATGGTGTTCCACAGATTGGAAATTAGATCTAAGGCCACGAATGTTGCAGAAATCGAGAGTAAAAGTGTTAGAGGAAGTATCAAGACACCCGAGGTCGTCAGCAGAGGGGCAGTTCGACCTGGGGACATTTGTGGGCCCCTCCCGAGATGGGGACTCCGAGGCTGGGTGCGGTGAAGCCATTTTTAAATATCGAGAGAGTGCTATAAGAGCGTGCTAACACTCGCCACCGTCCTCCCCTCGTTCGCGGCGGCAGAGTGCTGGTGCAGGATCAACACACCAAGACATGAAACAGGGCAGGGACGGTCGTGGAGGACAGAGGAAACAGACAATACATCATACGGTTGGATGGTAGCGGGCGGGTATCTCTCAGGACTAGGGAACACCTGAGGCCCTGTAGCAGCGACACTCCTACATACTACATTCTAACAACATTCCAAACACACCCACAGCTGAGCCTATAATTGCCTCCCTCGGGACCACGGCCGGGGTAGAGATTAACGCCTTGACCTCGCCTCACCTGTGACCGCGAGGCCAATATAAACAGCCACACACACACACACACACACACACACACACACACACACACACACACACACACACACACACACACACACACACACACACACACACACACACACACTACACACTCACTCACTCAGTCAGTCAGTCAGTCCGTCCACCACGAGCTACCACTAGCTCACACCACAGCTCACGGTGGGGGAGCCAAGCCTCGTGGCTCCCCTCACACATCACTCACTAACTCTCTCCAATGTACAGCAACCTGTATATCAACCAACCAACTCTGCATCAATAAACTACAAAAACCAAAGACCGGTGTTGTTCTAACCCTTATGTAGCCTCCACATCCTCCGCTACATTTGGTGACGCCCGGAGTGATCGAACAATGAACAACACCGCTGCTGCCTCCTGCACCACTATCGCTGCTACGCATCAACAACCTCCACGCCCCTCCTGCCGCCCTCACGCCTCACTACAAGATCGCTACCGCAGCTCTGCACCCCCACGCCACGGTTTGTCTTCAACGCCCTCGCCCACGTTGTCCGTCCGGAACCCTGCCTCCTGCCGCGACCACGGTCCTATCAGTCGCCAGCCCGGAGCCCTGCCGCGACCACGGCCGCAGCAGTCGCCAGCCCAGAACCCTGCCGCGATCACGGCCCCAGCAGTCGCCAGCCCGGAGCCCTGCGACCACGGTCCCAGCAGTCGCCAGCCCAGAGCCCTGCCGCGACCACGGCCCCAGCAGTCGCCACCCCGGAGCCCTGCCGCGACCATGGCTCCAGCAGTCGCCAGCCCGGAGCCCTGCTGCGACCATGGCCCCAGCAGTCGCCAGCCCGGAGCCCTGCAGCGACCACAGCCCCAGCAGTCGCCAGCCCGGAGCCCCGCCGCGACCCCGCCTCCTGCAGCCGCCGGCCGACGTCAACACACACGCCCTTTCTGCCAGCACAGTGCCGTAAACTTAGTACATGGTTTGTGGCACACAACCCCCTGCTGCCAGCACGGAGCCGTCTTCCAACCTTCGTTCTCCACCTCATCAAGATTTTCTTACTGCATATGTCTCTCTATGTATTATGTATATTTTTTTTCTCGTTCTTCATACTTCATCACTAAGGAGGGAGTGATGTAGCAGCGACACTCCTACATCCCAGTGGGCACAACATGCATAATTCACGTGAAAAAAAACGTGGATCTGACACATAGAAAAGTCATGTGAATCTAGTTAATTTTACAAGAAGATTTCACGTGGATGTGACACGTGTTTTCCACGGGTCAATTCTCACGTATAATATATGTCACTTTCACGTGTACTTCACGTGAATTTTGGGTGGTGTACTCCTCATGTTGATTTAGATGTCACTTTCACGTGAATTTTGGATGGTGTACTCCACATGTTGATTTATATGTCACTTTCACGTGAATTTTGGATGGTGTACTCCACATGTTGATTTAGATGTCACTTCCACGTGAATTTTGGATGGTGTACTCCACATGTTGCTTTAATGTGTTTTTTTTCAATGCAAATATTGCACACTACTTATTATAGGCCTATTAAAAATGAACAGGTTTAATGTTGAGCACCAAAAGATTTATTTTTCTAAATATACAATACTGTAAATATTCACATGATTTGTAAAGGAAAACACTAAGGAATTGGCAATGTTAAGAAAACAAAATTAGTATATATATATATATATATATATATATATATATATATATATATATATATATATATATAATAAAGAAGTTATTCAACATGCTGACTTTATAATGCAAAATAATGTGAATGGGGTTGAACAAGCTCATTAGATACATACAAAATACGGTAAATGAGTTGAGACAATTGGAAGCGTATCATTGACTCTAACCTTATAAGATATTGTGGAAAAATCTGACGTTAAACAAAAGTGATGATGAAACCACTACCACACATAAACAAAAGCAATACCTCACATCACAACCTGACAGCCCCACCCTGGACACACACAAACCTCTCAACAGACCACTTGATTGATTCAGAAAATTAATATTTTGAAGCTTTGCTGAGTTGTAGATAGAACCAACTAGTAGAAAGCATATCGTAGAGGTTTTACTGTATTCAGCAAAGTATGAAAAAGCTACAATTTTCAGCTACAGGGTACAGTATCAGAAGTGGGTGAAGAGGATTAATTAATACTCCATGTTCTGTTAGGATTTAGGTTTAAATAATGATGAATAATTTACTGTGCTGTCCTGAAGCAAACTTGTAAAGGATTTAATCAACTATTTCCTTAATTTTGGAGGCATTGCGCAGTTTAGTTGCAATCATATTAGTTAATTCAGATGCATCAGAATCTTTAAATTTTGTAAGCACACTATCTCTGATGAGAGTAAACAACTTTGTTTTTTTAAAGGAAACTTTGGACCTTTGACCATACATATTAAACTGACACATAAGGCTTTGTCATAAAAATGCACAATAACTTCGATACCATATCCTTCTTACTCATACCACCAATGCAAATACATTTAGTACACATTTCTTGAAAATAGGTGGGATTTTCCAATTCCTCTTCTACACTCTGAAGTTCTTCTATGGTGTTACTCAGTGGTATCCTTAAGTCTATACCACTATCACTAAATGAACTAACACAGCTGACAGATTTCATATCTCTCAATTCTTCCTTTATATCTCTATTGTCTTCCCTTATATCTAGCAGTAGATGGAGTACACGTTTCCGGAACTCTGTGGGGAAAATACTCTGTTATTGATAATTGAATGAGGAGCTAGAGAGGAATATGTGGATTAATCCAAATTCATTTAGCATTTTCAGACGCCTCACTCTCTCCAAATTCATCTCACCCCCTAGCACTACCTCACATCTACCTGTTGGCACATCAACCCTCTACAACATATGAAAATCACACTTTTATTACCCTCCTTTATCATTGCTGTTTGCACTTAGTGGTTAAATTTGGTGATATTCACCAAAAGATACAATCCTTAAGAAATCATTATATACTTTAGTATAATGATGAAAGTAATGCAGATATAAAACATGTATGGAAAAATTTTGGACTGGCAAGTCTGTAATTCATTAGTTCTACAATATCCAATCGCTATAATAACATGTTCACAATAGTAGTGGTATATTATGTGCAGGGTAGGAAGGCAGTTGGTGAGTTAGGAAGTGTTGTGCAAGGAAGAAGTATGAGTATGGAGGTAAGGAGAGATCTGAGGAATAGTATTGTGATGCCTCCAATTTAATCTCAAATAGGCCTACTGAATGTACCTTTTTTGTTTTGTTTAGTCTGCCCTTAGATCCTGTATTCCCAAGGGGATACTGCATTATATAAATGTTTTTACTCACACATCATTCATACTTTTATACTATATGTTTATATTAATTTTTATATTAGAATTGTTTCTCCAAACTTTCAAATCCTATGCAGTCAACCCCTCCCACAAGACAGTTTTCTATGGAAAGAAATTAATATCATAATCTAATCATTATTAATAGTTATTAACTTGTCAAAATGCTCTCCATATTCTAAGATAATTAACCTACTTAGTTATCTTCCCACAAAACTTTGTTAAGGATGACGTAATATTGCATCATGTGAGGCGATCATGCCCCGGGGCCCGGGACGTGCAAAAAGTCACGTAGACAAAAATGTTCCCCTATATAGTAATCCAGAGATCAGGTTCAATAGATACCTAAATGTCACTTATTTAGCGTCAAAATTAATTTCCTATCAACTGATAACTATTTCACGTCTCAATAATCAATTAATAATAAGATCAAAGGAGGAATATCCTCGAAACCCCCCCTTCCCCCTTCTCATCTCCCGCCTTTTTCCCAGACAGCGTCACTCGTGGTTCACCATTGATTGTGTTCACAGGTGAGTGACATCGCTCTCGAAATCCCTCAATATTTGTGAAATTCAATGCCTCTCGCCATTATTATATAGTCCATAATCTTCCCCAATAGTCTGACAATACATGTAAACCCCTATTGAGATCTATTATAAGTGGATAATACCAATTTCCTTCTCTTAAAGAAGGACAACGTGGTTTCAAAACCGCATGGTCCCCTATTCCCTACAAAATATTTCATGGTGTACAATATATATTTTTCACGGTAATTTCTATGTTATTGTGACTGTGTATTAACTTCTGAGTAAGGAAGTGAATTATACTGACTCGTGGTTCACCATTGATTGTGTTCACAGGGAAAGAATGCCTCCACGACAGTTACACCAATTTCTCATTTACTTTCTTTTGTTTTTGTAGTTAAATGAACGGCTAGAAAGCCACTGCCAAATTTCCAAGTTAAGCTTTAGGAAACTATGTGTCACGTAAGACGGTCTGATAGACCCAGCCCATGTATTCAGGAATAGGAATCGCGTATTCCTACTTAGTGAGGAAGAGTTATACTATGTATGCATGAACAGAAACATTAAGATCACCTTACTTTCGGAAATCCCCTGAGAAAAGGTTCTTTAACTGTTCTCAGGCCCAGTTACAAAATTATAACATTTTTAAGGTGATATTTTTCAGGGAAGGGAGTCAAGGGTATAATGTGTAATGTGTGAAGAGTGTGGTATCTCGAGGTGAGATATGTATTGCCAACTCTGTATTTATTTTCTTTTTGAGGAAGGTGAAGTTTTTCTGCCATGAGCCATTAAGTTGTCTGATACTATAACTAAGCCGTGTTTCTAAGACTCAGTGATCAGCCTGTGATATTCAAAGTATACATTAAATAAATAACTCAAGTAAAATCTGAGAAAGTGATTCTGTGTTAATACTAACCTTCCGTTGGTGTGGTAAGGTTAATGTGGGAGGTGCTCAACACTCTTGAAAAAGGATATGAAACAAATCCACGAATCCATGTGCCTTATTGAAACTCAGTCCACTCTACCAAATAACTAAATTGTTAAATCAGTTCCCCTTTTCTTTCATTGGTCGCCTATATTTCCCTGGTAGTAATTATTTTCTCTTTCGAATATTTTAACTTCCCTTTAGGAAGAAATTAAATTCCCTGAGAATCCCCTAATTCTCATTAAACCCTTGGGGGTGGTGGCAGCTTTCTTTTCTTAATATTCAGGGAAATATCCAACATTCAGGGACCATTAACTACTATTAACAACAACAAACAACTATAAATATAAATAACGCCCCCGTCCCCCCCCCCCCCCGGGCACCACACTGGTGGCAGCGGTGGGATTCAAAGTGTTTTGAGCACTGCCTAACATTGCCACAACAAGGGAGAATGTGGAAAATTTCGGTAGTGGATCATTTCTGTAGGTTCGTGAAAATTATTTCCACTTAAAACAAAACACACACACACTGTCGTGGAGAGCATGGAGCAGTACCTCGCAGACTTCGGCACCCCCCAGTCTGTGGTCCACGACAACGGGTTGGAGTTTGTGTCCCGGCAGTTCCAAGACCTCTGCCGGAGGTATCGGATTGCCAACTGCCATACAACCCCATATCATCCCCGAGGAAACAGCACCACGGAGAGGCTCCATTCGTCCCTCAAGACGGCACTGGCTATCCTATCCTGCCAGACAGTACTCAACCATGCTGTGCACTTTTCAACGGCCGTCCAGCCTTTCTTCGCCTTCTTCGGACGCCATGCCCCTCGTCAAGTGGATTCCCCCCTCCCCAGTAGGCTGATAGTTAGTTTTAAGATATAAAGAAACAGGTTTGGACAATTAGTGGTGCTAAGTTGCAATCCCCTTGGAGGTATGTTGTTGGTGAATCGACCCAGGTGTGACAGGTTGATAGACTATCCACCTTAATTCCCCCGGGCCTAGTTTGAGCCCTGAAGGAGTGGTGAACTTTTGAAGTAGAAGATAAGTTCACAGGATTGTGTGTAGTTCACACAATGGATTAGTTCAGGGAGCTGTAGGCCACTTTAACGTGAGGGAATCACACCTGGTAGTAGTGTGATTAGGCCTCTAAGCTACAGTCTGCCGGTGTTAGGAGGTGGAGGAGACATCAGGACGTAGCCTAAGCTCTGTCAAATGCTTCCTGTATGACCACTTGCTGCGGAAACGAATGAAGGGTGATTGAATGCGAATGTTGTGAGCAAATGAAGATGAATGACTGAGAATTTATGTTATTGTTTGTTTTGGTGTGAAAGTCAAGGGCTGGAAGGCTCAACTTAGCTACCGAGTGTCCGGGATCTTGTACAGTTGACGAGATCATCCATACTTCTCTCATGAGTATGTGGACTGGGGTGTGCCCTACAATAATCTGAACTACAGCCAAGTAGCAGCAGTAGCCAGGCAATTGGTTTCTCAGGAACCACATATTACGTTGCCAGTGTTTTAGCCAGGAAGGGCTGCAGAAGTAGTGGAGTGGTGGGGAAGGTCGAGTGAATGTTAGACTGATGGAAAACCAAGGTGGGTTGTAGCCTTAGTGACCACTAAACCAGTTCCTAAATTGTAAACCTGTTAGGATGTAATTTTTTATTATTAGTGAGTAAAAACATTTCACCCGGAGGGAAAAGTCGTGTGACGCCTCCAATTTAATCTCAAATAGGCCTACTGAATGTACCTTTTTTGTTTTGTTTAGTCTGCCCTTAGATCCTGTATTCCCAAGGGGATACTGCATTATATAAATGTTTTTACTCACACATCATTCATACTTTTATACTATATGTTTATATTAATGTTTATATTAGAATTGTTTCTCCAAACTTTCAAATCCTATGCAGTCAACTCCTCCCACAAGACAGTTTTCTATGGAAAGAAATTAATATCATAATCTAATCATTATTAATAGTTATTAACTTGTCAAAATGCTCTCCATAGTCTAATATAATTAACCTACTTAGTTATCTTCCCACAAAACTTTGTTAAGGATGACGTAATATTGCATCATGTGAGGCGATCATGCCCCGGGGCCCGGGACGTGCAAAAAGTCACGTAGACAAAAATGTTCCCCTATATAGTAATCCAGAGATCAGGTTCAATAGATACCTAAATGTCACTTATTTAGCGTCAAAATTAATTTCCTATCAACTGATAACTATTTCACGTCTCAATAATCAATTAATAATAAGATCAAAGGAGGAATATCCTCGAAACCCCCCCTTCCCCCTTCTCATCTCACGCCTTTTTCCCAGACAGCGTCACTCGTGGTTCACCATTGAGTGTGTTCACAGGTGAGTGACATCGCTCTCGAAATCCCTCAATATTTGTGAAATTCAATGCCTCTCGCCATTATTATATAGTCCATAATCTTCCCCAATAGTCTGACAATACATGTAAACCCCTATTGAGATCTATTATAAGTGGATAATACCAATTTCCTTCTCTTAAAGAAGGACAACGTGGTTTCAAAACCGCATGGTCCCCTATTCCCTACAAAATATTTCATGGTGTACAATATATATTTTTCACGGTAATTTCTATGTTATTGTGACTGTGTATTAACTTCTGAGTAAGGAAGTGAATTATACTGACTCGTGGTTCACCATTGATTGTGTTCACAGGGAAAGAATGCCTCCACGACAGTTACACCAATTTCTCATTTACTTTCTTTTGTTTTTGTAGTTAAATGAACGGCTAGAAAGCCACTGCCAAATTTCCAAGTTAAGCTTTAGGAAACTATGTGTCACGTAAGACGGTCTGATAGACCCAGCCCATGTATTCAGGAATAGGAATCGCGTATTCCTACTTAGTGAGGAAGAGTTATACTATGTATGCATGAACAGAAACATTAAGATCACCTTACTTTCGGAAATCCCCTGAGAAAAGGTTCTTTAACTGTTCTCAGGCCCAGTTACAAAATTATAACATTTTTAAGGTGATATTTTTCAGGGAAGGGAGTCAAGGGTATAATGTGTAATGTGTGAAGAGTGTGGTATCTCGAGGTGAGATATGTATTGCCAACTCTGTATTTATTTTCTTTTTGAGGAAGGTGAAGTTTTTCTGCCATGAGCCATTAAGTTGTCTGATACTATAACTAAGCCGTGTTTCTAAGACTCAGTGATCAGCCTGTGATATTCAAAGTATACATTAAATAAATAACTCAAGTAAAATCTGAGAAAGTGATTCTGTGTTAATACTAACCTTCCGTTGGTGTGGTAAGGTTAATGTGGGAGGTGCTCAACACTCTTGAAAAAGGATATGAAACAAATCCACGAATCCATGTGCCTTATTGAAACTCAGTCCACTCTACCAAATAACTAAATTGTTAAATCAGTTCCCCTTTTCTTTCATTGGTCGCCTATATTTCCCTGGTAGTAATTATTTTCTCTTTCGAATATTTTAACTTCCCTTTAGGAAGAAATTAAATTCCCTGAGAATCCCCTAATTCTCATTAAACCCTTGGGGGTGGTGGCAGCTTTCTTTTCTTAATATTCAGGGAAATATCCAACATTCAGGGACCATTAACTACTATTAACAACAACAAACAACTATAAATATAAATAACGCCCCCGTCCCCCCCCCCCCCCGGGCACCACACTGGTGGCAGCGGTGGGATTCAAAGTGTTTTGAGCACTGCCTAACATTGCCACAACAAGGGAGAATGTGGAAAATTTCGGTAGTGGATCATTTCTGTAGGTTCGTGAAAATTATTTCCACTTAAAACAAAACACACACACACTGTCGTGGAGAGCATGGAGCAGTACCTCGCAGACTTCGGCACCCCCCAGTCTGTGGTCCACGACAACGGGTTGGAGTTTGTGTCCCGGCAGTTCCAAGACCTCTGCCGGAGGTATCGGATTGCCAACTGCCATACAACCCCATATCATCCCCGAGGAAACAGCACCACGGAGAGGCTCCATTCGTCCCTCAAGACGGCACTGGCTATCCTATCCTGCCAGACAGTACTCAACCATGCTGTGCACTTTTCAACGGCCGTCCAGCCTTTCTTCGCCTTCTTCGGACGCCATGCCCCTCGTCAAGTGGATTCCCCCCTCCCCAGTAGGCTGATAGTTAGTTTTAAGATATAAAGAAACAGGTTTGGACAATTAGTGGTGCTAAGTTGCAATCCCCTTGGAGGTATGTTGTTGGTGAATCGACCCAGGTGTGACAGGTTGATAGACTATCCACCTTAATTCCCCCGGGCCTAGTTTGAGCCCTGAAGGAGTGGTGAACTTTTGAAGTAGAAGATAAGTTCACAGGATTGTGTGTAGTTCACACAATGGATTAGTTCAGGGAGCTGTAGGCCACTTTAACGTGAGGGAATCACACCTGGTAGTAGTGTGATTAGGCCTCTAAGCTACAGTCTGCCGGTGTTAGGAGGTGGAGGAGACATCAGGACGTAGCCTAAGCTCTGTCAAATGCTTCCTGTATGACCACTTGCTGCGGAAACGAATGAAGGGTGATTGAATGCGAATGTTGTGAGCAAATGAAGATGAATGACTGAGAATTTATGTTATTGTTTGTTTTGGTGTGAAAGTCAAGGGCTGGAAGGCTCAACTTAGCTACCGAGTGTCCGGGATCTTGTACAGTTGACGAGATCATCCATACTTCTCTCATGAGTATGTGGACTGGGGTGTGCCCTACAATAATCTGAACTACAGCCAAGTAGCAGCAGTAGCCAGGCAATTGGTTTCTCAGGAACCACATATTACGTTGCCAGTGTTTTAGCCAGGAAGGGCTGCAGAAGTAGTGGAGTGGTGGGGAAGGTCGAGTGAATGTTAGACTGATGGAAAACCAAGGTGGGTTGTAGCCTTAGTGACCACTAAACCAGTTCCTAAATTGTAAACCTGTTAGGATGTAATTTTTTATTATTAGTGAGTAAAAACATTTCACCCGGAGGGAAAAGTCGTGTGACGCCTCCAATTTAATCTCAAATAGGCCTACTGAATGTACCTTTTTTGTTTTGTTTAGTCTGCCCTTAGATCCTGTATTCCCAAGGGGATACTGCATTATATAAATGTTTTTACTCACACATCATTCATACTTTTATACTATATGTTTATATTAATGTTTATATTAGAATTGTTTCTCCAAACTTTCAAATCCTATGCAGTCAACTCCTCCCACAAGACAGTTTTCTATGGAAAGAAATTAATATCATAATCTAATCATTATTAATAGTTATTAACTTGTCAAAATGCTCTCCATAGTCTAATATAATTAACCTACTTAGTTATCTTCCCACAAAACTTTGTTAAGGATGACGTAATATTGCATCATGTGAGGCGATCATGCCCCGGGGCCCGGGACGTGCAAAAAGTCACGTAGACAAAAATGTTCCCCTATATAGTAATCCAGAGATCAGGTTCAATAGATACCTAAATGTCACTTATTTAGCGTCAAAATTAATTTCCTATCAACTGATAACTATTTCACGTCTCAATAATCAATTAATAATAAGATCAAAGGAGGAATATCCTCGAAACCCCCCCTTCCCCCTTCTCATCTCACGCCTTTTTCCCAGACAGCGTCACTCGTGGTTCACCATTGAGTGTGTTCACAGGTGAGTGACATCGCTCTCGAAATCCCTCAATATTTGTGAAATTCAATGCCTCTCGCCATTATTATATAGTCCATAATCTTCCCCAATAGTCTGACAATACATGTAAACCCCTATTGAGATCTATTATAAGTGGATAATACCAATTTCCTTCTCTTAAAGAAGGACAACGTGGTTTCAAAACCGCATGGTCCCCTATTCCCTACAAAATATTTCATGGTGTACAATATATATTTTTCACGGTAATTTCTATGTTATTGTGACTGTGTATTAACTTCTGAGTAAGGAAGTGAATTATACTGACTCGTGGTTCACCATTGATTGTGTTCACAGGGAAAGAATGCCTCCACGACAGTTACACCAATTTCTCATTTACTTTCTTTTGTTTTTGTAGTTAAATGAACGGCTAGAAAGCCACTGCCAAATTTCCAAGTTAAGCTTTAGGAAACTATGTGTCACGTAAGACGGTCTGATAGACCCAGCCCATGTATTCAGGAATAGGAATCGCGTATTCCTACTTAGTGAGGAAGAGTTATACTATGTATGCATGAACAGAAACATTAAGATCACCTTACTTTCGGAAATCCCCTGAGAAAAGGTTCTTTAACTGTTCTCAGGCCCAGTTACAAAATTATAACATTTTTAAGGTGATATTTTTCAGGGAAGGGAGTCAAGGGTATAATGTGTAATGTGTGAAGAGTGTGGTATCTCGAGGTGAGATATGTATTGCCAACTCTGTATTTATTTTCTTTTTGAGGAAGGTGAAGTTTTTCTGCCATGAGCCATTAAGTTGTCTGATACTATAACTAAGCCGTGTTTCTAAGACTCAGTGATCAGCCTGTGATATTCAAAGTATACATTAAATAAATAACTCAAGTAAAATCTGAGAAAGTGATTCTGTGTTAATACTAACCTTCCGTTGGTGTGGTAAGGTTAATGTGGGAGGTGCTCAACACTCTTGAAAAAGGATATGAAACAAATCCACGAATCCATGTGCCTTATTGAAACTCAGTCCACTCTACCAAATAACTAAATTGTTAAATCAGTTCCCCTTTTCTTTCATTGGTCGCCTATATTTCCCTGGTAGTAATTATTTTCTCTTTCGAATATTTTAACTTCCCTTTAGGAAGAAATTAAATTCCCTGAGAATCCCCTAATTCTCATTAAACCCTTGGGGGTGGTGGCAGCTTTCTTTTCTTAATATTCAGGGAAATATCCAACATTCAGGGACCATTAACTACTATTAACAACAACAAACAACTATAAATATAAATAACGCCCCCGTCCCCCCCCCCCCCCCGGGCACCACACTGGTGGCAGCGGTGGGATTCAAAGTGTTTTGAGCACTGCCTAACATTGCCACAACAAGGGAGAATGTGGAAAATTTCGGTAGTGGATCATTTCTGTAGGTTCGTGAAAATTATTTCCACTTAAAACAAAACACACACACACTGTCGTGGAGAGCATGGAGCAGTACCTCGCAGACTTCGGCACCCCCCAGTCTGTGGTCCACGACAACGGGTTGGAGTTTGTGTCCCGGCAGTTCCAAGACCTCTGCCGGAGGTATCGGATTGCCAACTGCCATACAACCCCATATCATCCCCGAGGAAACAGCACCACGGAGAGGCTCCATTCGTCCCTCAAGACGGCACTGGCTATCCTATCCTGCCAGACAGTACTCAACCATGCTGTGCACTTTTCAACGGCCGTCCAGCCTTTCTTCGCCTTCTTCGGACGCCATGCCCCTCGTCAAGTGGATTCCCCCCTCCCCAGTAGGCTGATAGTTAGTTTTAAGATATAAAGAAACAGGTTTGGACAATTAGTGGTGCTAAGTTGCAATCCCCTTGGAGGTATGTTGTTGGTGAATCGACCCAGGTGTGACAGGTTGATAGACTATCCACCTTAATTCCCCCGGGCCTAGTTTGAGCCCTGAAGGAGTGGTGAACTTTTGAAGTAGAAGATAAGTTCACAGGATTGTGTGTAGTTCACACAATGGATTAGTTCAGGGAGCTGTAGGCCACTTTAACGTGAGGGAATCACACCTGGTAGTAGTGTGATTAGGCCTCTAAGCTACAGTCTGCCGGTGTTAGGAGGTGGAGGAGACATCAGGACGTAGCCTAAGCTCTGTCAAATGCTTCCTGTATGACCACTTGCTGCGGAAACGAATGAAGGGTGATTGAATGCGAATGTTGTGAGCAAATGAAGATGAATGACTGAGAATTTATGTTATTGTTTGTTTTGGTGTGAAAGTCAAGGGCTGGAAGGCTCAACTTAGCTACCGAGTGTCCGGGATCTTGTACAGTTGACGAGATCATCCATACTTCTCTCATGAGTATGTGGACTGGGGTGTGCCCTACAATAATCTGAACTACAGCCAAGTAGCAGCAGTAGCCAGGCAATTGGTTTCTCAGGAACCACATATTACGTTGCCAGTGTTTTAGCCAGGAAGGGCTGCAGAAGTAGTGGAGTGGTGGGGAAGGTCGAGTGAATGTTAGACTGATGGAAAACCAAGGTGGGTTGTAGCCTTAGTGACCACTAAACCAGTTCCTAAATTGTAAACCTGTTAGGATGTAATTTTTTATTATTAGTGAGTAAAAACATTTCACCCGGAGGGAAAAGTCGTGTGACGCCTCCAATTTAATCTCAAATAGGCCTACTGAATGTACCTTTTTTGTTTTGTTTAGTCTGCCCTTAGATCCTGTATTCCCAAGGGGATACTGCATTATATAAATGTTTTTACTCACACATCATTCATACTTTTATACTATATGTTTATATTAATGTTTATATTAGAATTGTTTCTCCAAACTTTCAAATCCTATGCAGTCAACTCCTCCCACAAGACAGTTTTCTATGGAAAGAAATTAATATCATAATCTAATCATTATTAATAGTTATTAACTTGTCAAAATGCTCTCCATAGTCTAATATAATTAACCTACTTAGTTATCTTCCCACAAAACTTTGTTAAGGATGACGTAATATTGCATCATGTGAGGCGATCATGCCCCGGGGCCCGGGACGTGCAAAAAGTCACGTAGACAAAAATGTTCCCCTATATAGTAATCCAGAGATCAGGTTCAATAGATACCTAAATGTCACTTATTTAGCGTCAAAATTAATTTCCTATCAACTGATAACTATTTCACGTCTCAATAATCAATTAATAATAAGATCAAAGGAGGAATATCCTCGAAACCCCCCCTTCCCCCTTCTCATCTCACGCCTTTTTCCCAGACAGCGTCACTCGTGGTTCACCATTGAGTGTGTTCACAGGTGAGTGACATCGCTCTCGAAATCCCTCAATATTTGTGAAATTCAATGCCTCTCGCCATTATTATATAGTCCATAATCTTCCCCAATAGTCTGACAATACATGTAAACCCCTATTGAGATCTATTATAAGTGGATAATACCAATTTCCTTCTCTTAAAGAAGGACAACGTGGTTTCAAAACCGCATGGTCCCCTATTCCCTACAAAATATTTCATGGTGTACAATATATATTTTTCACGGTAATTTCTATGTTATTGTGACTGTGTATTAACTTCTGAGTAAGGAAGTGAATTATACTGACTCGTGGTTCACCATTGATTGTGTTCACAGGGAAAGAATGCCTCCACGACAGTTACACCAATTTCTCATTTACTTTCTTTTGTTTTTGTAGTTAAATGAACGGCTAGAAAGCCACTGCCAAATTTCCAAGTTAAGCTTTAGGAAACTATGTGTCACGTAAGACGGTCTGATAGACCCAGCCCATGTATTCAGGAATAGGAATCGCGTATTCCTACTTAGTGAGGAAGAGTTATACTATGTATGCATGAACAGAAACATTAAGATCACCTTACTTTCGGAAATCCCCTGAGAAAAGGTTCTTTAACTGTTCTCAGGCCCAGTTACAAAATTATAACATTTTTAAGGTGATATTTTTCAGGGAAGGGAGTCAAGGGTATAATGTGTAATGTGTGAAGAGTGTGGTATCTCGAGGTGAGATATGTATTGCCAACTCTGTATTTATTTTCTTTTTGAGGAAGGTGAAGTTTTTCTGCCATGAGCCATTAAGTTGTCTGATACTATAACTAAGCCGTGTTTCTAAGACTCAGTGATCAGCCTGTGATATTCAAAGTATACATTAAATAAATAACTCAAGTAAAATCTGAGAAAGTGATTCTGTGTTAATACTAACCTTCCGTTGGTGTGGTAAGGTTAATGTGGGAGGTGCTCAACACTCTTGAAAAAGGATATGAAACAAATCCACGAATCCATGTGCCTTATTGAAACTCAGTCCACTCTACCAAATAACTAAATTGTTAAATCAGTTCCCCTTTTCTTTCATTGGTCGCCTATATTTCCCTGGTAGTAATTATTTTCTCTTTCGAATATTTTAACTTCCCTTTAGGAAGAAATTAAATTCCCTGAGAATCCCCTAATTCTCATTAAACCTTTGGGGGTGGTGGCAGCTTTCTTTTCTTAATATTCAGGGAAATATCCAACATTCAGGGACCATTAACTACTATTAACAACAACAAACAACTATAAATAAAAATAACGCCCCCGTCCCCCCCCCGGGCACCACAGTATAATTTGATAACTAGAGAACAATATCAACACAAACCTGTTGTGGAGGGGAGATGGACGCTTTCTGATCCTGAGACAAGGCTCAAGGCGGGACGCAACAGCGCGTCCTTTGGTGTAACTTACTAGGATTTTCTTCACATTTTATTAATCTAGTTACTGATTGTTCAGATATAATATTGTTGCTAGCTTATACAGAATTAATTATGTTGGAGAAAAAGTGTTATTAGTTTAGTTAATAAATTTGGTCTCAATTACTACATTAATTAGAATCTGACTAACTGCTAACTCAAAGGGAGATTAGCGCGAGAGAATCCGGATAGCTAAGGCGGATTGAGACTGCTGGCGCGTCTTTTATTAAAAAAACGTGATGAAAGGAAAACTATCTGGTTTAATTACTATAAGGTATGGAGATCGACTTTAACTTGAAATGCATAATAATTAGGCGAATATAAAGAAATAATTTTCTTTCATAAAAAACTGGGTAATACTTTACAGGACTCTTAAATTTTGGGCATTACATTCACAGAGGTAGTCATAATGCATAGAAGTCATAAAAAGGTGTAGTTAGTGCGGAATGAAAACGTTAAGTAAATAAGATGACTGTGTTGTGTACCTTGTGCAGAGTACAAGTAGTAGAGACTAAGTGTATTAATGACAATTTCAATTCAAACTAATAAGGAGTGTAATAAGTTAGAGTAACAAAAGAGTAAGTCGGTTGATTAGTAGGCATATGGGCTGCGGTGGGGAACAGGAAGATATGAATCTATTCTACATATTGGTATAAGACTGGACCCTTGGTGTGGTGTAAGGCTGACTTAAAAGAGAAGATGGATTCTAGGGCAACTACCTCGTCGGGGAGTGAGTTCTATAGAGTGACACATCTTAATGAGAATCTCCTTCTGTCCTCAAGGGAACTGTGGGTGTGAAAAAGTATTCTTCTTCTTCGATCTTCAGTATTTTATGGGGCTGGTTAGGCTATGGGACCACGGCTGTGCAACTTGCTTGAGGCATATGTTTAAGAGACAATTTGGCCCTCGGGGGAGATATGAGACCCTGCCTGATAGCGAAGAGTTCTGCACCTAGGATGGAAATGGTAGGATGAAACTTCCATTTAGTGGTAGTGCACGTGGAGGGAAGGAAGGTAGATTGCTGCACTGGTGGAAGAAGAGATGTGAGAGGCTTCTGTGAACATAAAGAAGCTGTTTTTGTACTTAGTGGAGAGAAGTGATAGTAATAGAGCCTTACTCTGGTGAGGACAGTGACAGTCCTCCAGACTCCTCCTGTGGCTGACCGACGCACTTTTCACCTGACTCCAGCTCCCGCGTTCAAAACCATCAGTTCCAATAATGAAAACTAATATTTTATTATGATAGTAGTTTCCCACCAAGTTATGGAACATAATAACAATATATATATATAGTACATCTACTTATAAATATTAAAAAAAAAAATTATTGTTATTAACGTTTGCAATATAACTCGAGGCCGCCATCATGTTATTTCACGTGGATAACACAATAATTAATTCATGTGAATTTGTCATCTAAATATACTCATGTAAAAGACGTGAATATGGTGTGAATTTTTCGGCTAGTTTTCTGTACACGTGTATGCACGTCTATTTCACATGGATAACACAACCATTTATTCATGTGAATTTGTCATCTAGATACACACATGTAAGAGACGTGAACATGACGTGAATTTTTCGACTAGTTTTCTGCACACGTGTATGCACGTCTATTTCACGTGGATAACACAACCATTTATTCATGTGAATTTGTCATCTAAATATACACATGTAAAAGACGTGAACATGACGTGATTTTTTCGACTAGTTTTCTGCACACGTGTATGCACGTCTATTTCACGTGGATAACACAACCATTTATTCATGTGAATTTGTCATCTAAATATACACATGCAAAAGACGTGAACATGACGTGATTTTTTCGACTAGTTTTCTGCACACGTGTATGCACGTCTATTTCACATGGATAACACAACCATTTACTCATGTGAATTTGTCATCTAAATATACACATGTAAAAGACGTGAACATGACGTGATTTTTTCGACTAGTTTTCTGCACACGTGTATCCACATCTATTTCACGTGGATAACACAACCATTTATTCATGTGAATTTGTCATCTAAATAAACACGTGTCGTAGACGTGAATTTCTGGTGAATTCACGTGTTCACGAGTTTTCACCAGATTTACACGTAGAAACAACGTGAAAATCTTCACCTGTGCCCACTGGGATACTACATTCTAATAACATTCCAAACACACCCACAGTTGAGCCTATAATTGCCTCCCTCGGGACCACGGTCGGGGTAGAAATTAACGCTTTGACCTAACCTCACCTCACCTGTGACCGCGAGGCCAATATAAGCAGCCCCCCCCCCCCCCCCCCCCCCCCCCCCCCCCACACACACACACACACACACACACACACACACACACACACACACACACACACACACACACACACACACACACACACACACACACACACACACACACACACACACACACACACACACACACACACACACACACACACACACACACACACACACACACACACACACACACACACACACACACACACACACACACACACACACACACACACACACACACACACACACACACACACACACACACACACACACACACACACACACACACACACACACACACACACACACACACACACACACACACACACACACACACACACACACACACACACACACACACACACACACACACACACACACACACACACACACACACACACACACACACACACACACACACACACACACACACACACACACACACACACACACACACACACACACACACACACACACACACACACACACACACACACACACACACACACACACACACACACACACACACACACACACACACACACACACACACACACACACACACACACACACACACACACACACACACACACACACACACACACACACACACACACACACACACACACACACACACACACACACACACACACACACACACACACACACACACACACACACACACACACACACACACACACACACACACACACACACACACACACACACACACACACACACACACACACACACACACACACACACACACACACACACACACACACACACACACACACACACACACACACACACACACACACACACACACACACACACACACACACACACACACACACACACACACACACACACACACACACACACACACACACACACACACACACACACACACACACACACACACACACACACACACACACACACACACACACACACACACACACACACACACACACACACACACACACACACACACACACACACACACACACACACACACACACACACACACACACACACACACACACACACACACACACACACACACACACACACACACACACACACACACACACACACACACACACACACACACACACACACACACACACACACACACACACACACACACACACACACACACACACACACACACACACACACACACACACACACACACACACACACACACACACACACACACACACACACACACACACACACACACACACACACACACACACACACACACACACACACACACACACACACACACACACACACACACACACACACACACACACACACACACACACACACACACACACACACACACACACACACACACACACACACACACACACACACACACACACACACACACACACACACACACACACACACACACACACACACACACACACACACACACACACACACACACACACACACACACACACACACACACACACACACACACACACACACACACACACACACACACACACACACACACACACACACACACACACACACACACACACACACACACACACACACACACACACACACACACACACACACACACACACACACACACACACACACACACACACACACACACACACACACACACACACACACACACACACACACACACACACACACACACACACACACACACACACACACACACACACACACACACACACACACACACACACACACACACACACACACACACACACACACACACACACACACACACACACACACACACACACACACACACACACACACACACACACACACACACACACACACACACACACACACACACACACACACACACACACACACACACACACACACACACACACACACACACACACACACACACACACACACACACACACACACACACACACACACACACACACACACACACACACACACACACACACACACACACACACACACACACACACACACACACACACACACACACACACACACACACACACACACACACACACACACACACACACACACACACACACACACACACACACACACACACACACACACACACACACACACACACACACACACACACACACACACACACACACACACACACACACACACACACACACACACACACACACACACACACACACACACACACACACACACACACACACACACACACACACACACACACACACACACACACACACACACACACACACACACACACACACACACACACACACACACACACACACACACACACACACACACACACACACACACACACACACACACACACACACACACACACACACACACACACACACACACACACACACACACACACACACACACACACACACACACAGTTTCAGTTGTTTCAGTTGTTTATTGACAAAAATAATTACACTAACATAAAAATAATCATAATTTACAATGTTTTGTCCAAATGATAATCTTAACCTTAAAGTCTTATAATTTAGTCATTCTACTACGACCAGAAAAAAATATAATTATACATATTCAAAACGTCATGAATGAAACAACATAAATTTTTCACTTTATCACCACAGTCTATCAATTCTTTCATATTTGTGAAATTTAACATAACATATCTCTGTCTAAGGATATGTGAAATAGGGCATGACAGCAACACGTGCTTTTCTGTTTGTACGACATTGTTTTCATACGTACATAGTTTCAAATCAGGTGGTGTTCTACTCCATCTGCCTTTCTCAACTTGGAGACTGTGAGACATGACACGTAACCTTGTGAACGCTTGGCGTTTATAATCTGGAATACATTCACTGCTTTTGTAAACTTGGTGTACAGATAGTGACGGGTTAAGGATCGTTTTATAAACCACAAATTTTGTTGAATCTTGTTTAATTGTGACACGTGATGCAATCTTAGATAGAGGATCATTATTAGGGTCATGTTGTAGTGTGCGTGTGAGGAATCTATATCCTGGTGTGTTGACCTGCCCACACAACTCATATATCTTAGTGAATGGTTCCTCGTAGTTATTAACACTAAACTTTATTTTTAAGAACTTATACCTTCTCATCATTATAATGTCTTCTACTGGATGTATTCCTGATTCTAACAAGCACAAATCACTGCTTGTATTAGGTCTCACATCCAACAAGCTCCGAACTGATTTATTGTATTGAGCTTGTAGTCTCTTAGGGTTGTTAGTGAACCACGTTTCGGTACTATAGAGTAAGGCTCCGCTCATCGCTGCGACGAACACCTGTTTCTTAACTGTAAATGGCATTTCTGTGTTCGAAGCACAAAATATCGTAAACTTATTTACAGTTGCCTCATTTGATGTATCATGGAGCTTCATTACTGTGTCTGTCTTGCCATCATCCGTAAACCAAGCACCTAAATACATGTATTTACTTGAATATGAGACACTGATAACGGGAGAGAGTCTGCCACGCTCCCACCCACCACAAAAAACTTAGTCTTCTTCTCGTTAATCTCCATCCCATATTATTCACAATACTTCAAAACCACTTCTAATTTCTTAAGACACTTTTCCTGTGAGGTAGCGATAAGTACAGCATCGTCCATTAATAAGAGGGCGTGTAGTTGGCCTAAGAAACCATCCAAACCAACCTCACGCTGCAGCATCCTCACCAGCTGGTTTATATATATATGATAAACAAAAGACAACTTGACGGTGCACCTTGCTTCACTCCTGTAGTGGTGGTCACTACGGCTGAGCGTAAGATAGCTTTTGTACACTCATACATCGTGCTAATTGCCTTTAGCATTATTTTACCACAACCCAATTGTTTTAATACCATGATAAGCTTATTGCGTAGTACCTTATCGTATGCCTTGCTGAAATCTAAAAAAAAAAAAAAAAGTTTAACTTTCTTATAAACTGAGTAGTCACACAAAAGTCTTAATCCCATTATCTGTTCTATGCAACCACGTCCACTTTGACCGCCTGCTTGACACTTATCAATGTTCATCCATAAAGAGAGACGGTTCAGCAATAACATATAATACATTTTGGCCAAAGTATCCATCACACTGATACCTCTATAATTGTTACAATTTAACCTTTCACCACTCTTGAACAAAACAAATAAGTTATTAGTACACCATGATAAGGGATAATACATGCCAATAAAAACAATATTGAATACATACAAAATAAACATCAACCAGTTTTCCGGAAGTGTACTGACAAGACCTGGACATACTGCTATGTAGCTTTTGTTCTTTTTCAACTTAGAAATTACAGTGTCCAGTTCCCTTGGTGTGAACGGGTCATCCAATACCGGGATAGACGGGGCAGTCTAGATCAACACGCTCATCCACGTCATGCTCCACACCCGGATTCAGTAAGCTTTCAAAGTGCTGTCGAAATTGATCGTCATCTGGTCTTGACTTTTCTTCCTTCGTGTCAATACTACCCTTCCAGTTCACAGCTGACCATATTTGTTTAGCATCGTTAGTGTCCAAAAGTCTTTGCCAACGTGATATGTTTTCATCTACTACTACGTCATTTTGATTCTGCTTAAAGCACCGTTTCGCCATCCGGTTCACTGTCTCATAGCCTACTGATATTACAGTGTTGACCTCCTCGGGAGTCACTGCATTTATGTTAGGGGGTGTGGTATTTTCCATAAACCTTGTAAACATATCCAAATCCATAGAACTATATTTACAACTTCTTTTTAATATCTGGCAATCTGCGGGTTTGTAGTGCTCACCCAACCTGGCAGAGCGTTCCAAGAGTATGGCTGGGGTCATTTGACTCAAACTGCTAGTATCTAGTATCGCACACACAGGTGCATGATCTGAGCCCCCTATTGAGTGGTTAACATTTAAAGACTTGACATAGGGAACAACACTACTCTTTGCCACACACAGATCGATTTCTGAAATCCAAGTACTTTTTTTTCTTGAATGAGAGGTTACCCCCCAATTTTTTGTTATTTTCTCTAAGGTGATTAACCACGACCATGTCACAGTTATTACACAACTTTATCAGAAGCCTACCGTGGCTATTCACTGTGTCATCCTTCACATCGCAGTAATCCTTCACACCATCAGGATCAATGATATATGGGTTTCCAACTCGTGCATTCAGATCACCCATAAGCACAACTTTCTCATTTTCAACACACTTAGCATTAAGTAAACCAAATTGAGACGAATCAAAATACTGTGAATCACTGGGTGGGATGTACACTCCTACAAGGCTGACACCCGCACACAATGACAATTCCAACCACACCATGTCATCCGTGGACATATCAACTCTAGTGATATATCTACATATAGAACATTTCACTAACAACATAACACCACCTCTGTGTTGACCTTGCCTGTACTTATTGTAATACATATCAAACCCTGGAACACTTATTTGAGACTTCACTTCCAGTAACCAAATTACATCAAAACCAAAAAGAAACTAACACTTTTTTGTCCTGTAGCTTGTCTTTCAAGCATCCTACATTCCAGGAACATATTTTCAGTTCATGATTATCATTTGGACTCCTTACACAAAATACGGAGAATATCTATCAATTACCACACCATCTCTGAGGAGTACACGGTTTTTCCAATCATATGTAATGGTGGCTCCTGCATTCTCAGGTTTCTCTTTTTCTTCTTTTTCACGTGTTCTAATCCTGTCCAATTCTTTCCTCACTGCTGGGTGCAGATCCTTTTTGATGTAGATTTTGGAAAGTGGTTCGTCACAGTTCTTCAAGTGTTTCGCTAATTTCAATATTTCATTTCTGGTCTTCCCATCTTCCATAACGATGACTATTGGTCTTATCTTGGCTCCAACTTGATCATCCGGTGATTTACCTAAACGCTTAATTTCCCATGAACTTGGATCGAACGCCTCTTTGTAACCAGTTGCTCTAATTAAATTTTCTACTTTATCTATATCCGAATCGCCGATCACACCTGCTTCTTCAGCAAGTCCAAAGATCAGCATGTTCCGACGTCTTTCTTTACCATCCATAGCTTCCAGAAATAGCTGCTGCTGTGTTATCACCTTGAATACCTCGTCCAACCTGGTTGATAGGCAGTTAACTTCCTGTTTCACATTCCGAAGCTCTTGTTTCAAGTTGCCTAATTCATCCACTTGCTTTCTTAAACCACGTATCTCATCTAGCAGAATATTGTTTGAGGCCTGTTCACCACTTTCTGCATCAAGCAAAGTAGACAGAGTTTTCTTCAACTGCGGGTTTGTCATTTCGGTAACTTCTGTAGCTCCCAAAGCACGAACTGCCCCAATATCATCAAAATTGGCCATACTTATCGTCTACGGAGTAGGTGTGCCGTAGATGAATCGTAACCACTCTCTGATCCTTCAGTAGTTGGTAGTTGACAAGAATGCAAGTCACCATGCAAAGTCCTTTTTAACCGTTATATCCTCTGCAAGTTTACTGCGCCAAGCCTTCATACATTGATGGATAGCCGTAAACAATCACTGGCCAGTATGTAGTTCTTCCATTTTCACAGCAAAAGGTCGGAGCACCTGGCCGTACGTCTGCTCAGCTCGGTGTCTCCACACACACACACACATACATACGGGCACACATGGAGCTATTATGTATTTCTTTTGTGTATTTGCCTTATTGTATAGCAATGTATGACACCAATGTATTACGGGGATTGATTGGGCTTGTTATTTTTTTTTTCTGTTTAGAAGTGCCATTATGTTGTATTAAATGTACGATTGCACCCAGCAAAGATTGCCTGAGCACAATCTTTTTAAAGGAGGGAGTTGTAGGATAGAGGCATCTGGCAACTGATAGAGGATGGGAGGCGACTTGGAGGAAGTATAACAAGAGAGGCCATGACGTCACACGAGTGAAGCCGCTATAAGCTGCGCCCACCTATGCAAGTCAACCCAAAACATTGCGCTGCTGACTAGAGCCCCGACACTCACCCACCTCAATACTTTGTCGTTATGCCGGCTTGTTCGGTCTATGGCTGCACCAGGAGAAGTGAGGATGGAGAAATATCATTTCACCGGTAAGGTGTAGAGATTTTCACGGCCAATCATTGTATGAAATGCTAGAAAACTGGGTTAGATCATGAGCGCGCCAAAATTTGCGGGAAATCGTAATGACGAGTTGTCTTCATAATTTTACGCACAATTTATCTTATGTGAGATCTCCATGCTGTGATGCCTCCAATTTGATCTCAAATAGGCCTTACTGAATGTACCTTTTTGTTTTAGTTATGCCCTTAGATCCTGTATTCCCAAGGTGATACTGCATTATATAAATGTTTTTACTCACATATCATTCATAATTTTATACTATATGTTTATATTAATGTTTATATTGGAATTGTTCCTCCAAACTTTCAAATCCTATGCAGTCATCCCCCCCCACAAGACAGTTTTCTATGGAAAGAAATTAATATCATAATCTAATCACTATTAATAGTCATTAACTTGTCAAAATGCTCTCCATAGTCTAATATAATTAGCCTACTTAGTTATCTTCTCACAAACCTTTGTTAAGAATGATGTAATATTGCATCATGTGAGGCGATCACGCCCCAGGGCCTGCCGAGCTGAGAAAAGTCACGTACACCAGAATTTTCCCCTATATAGTAATCCAGAGATCAGGTTCAATAGATATCTAAATGTTACTTATTTAGCGTCAAAATTAATTTCCTATAAGCTGATAACCATTTCATGTCTCAATAATCAATGAATAATAAGATCAAAGGAGGAATATTCTCGAAACCCCCCCTTCCCCCTTCTCATCTCCCGCCTTTTTTTTTCCCAGAGAGCGTCACTCAGATTCAACTTTTGGTAACGTCAACAGGTGAGTGACATCGCTCTCGAAATTCCTCAATATTTGTGAAATTCAATGCCTCTCACCATTATTATATAGTCCATAATCTTCCCCAGTAGCCTGACAATATATGTAAACCTCTATTGAGATCTATTATAAGTGGATAATACCAATTTCCTTCTCTTAAAGAAGGACAACGTGGTTTCAAAACCGCATGGCCTCCTGTTGTCCCCCCCAAAAAATAATATTTCATGATGTACAATATATATTTTTCATGGTAATTTCTATGTTATTGTGACTGTGTATTAACTTCTGAGTTAAGGAAGTGAATTATACTGACTCAGATTCAACTTTTGGTAACGTCAACAGGGAAAGAATGCCTCCACGACAGTTACACCAATTTCTCATTTACTTTCTTTTGTTTTGTAGTTAAATGAACGGCTAGAAAGCCAATGCCAAATTTCCGAGTTAAGCCTTAGGGAACTATGTGTCACGTAGGACGGTCTGATAGACCCAGCCCATTTATTCAGGAGTAGGAACCGCGTATTTCTACTTAGTGAGGAAGAATTATACTATGTCTGCATAACCAGAAACAATGAGATCACCTTAATTTCGGAATCCCCTGAGAAAAGGTTCTTTAACTGTTCTCAGGCCCAGTTACAAAATTATAAAAAAAAATTTAAGGTGATGTTTTTCAGGGAAGGGAGTCAAGGGTATAACTTGTAATGTGTGAAGAGTTTGGTATCTCGGGGTGAGATAAGTATTGCCAACTCTGTGTATTTATTTTCTTTTTTGAGGAAGGTTATCTCTGCCATGAACCATTAAGTTGTCTGATACTATAACTAAACTGTGTTTCCAAGACTCAATGATCAGCCTGTGATATTCAAAGTATACAGTAAATAAATAACTCAAGTAAAATCTGAGGAAGTGATTTCGTGTTATAATAACCTCCGTTGGTGTGGTAAGGTAAGTTTAGGGAAGTGCTCAACACTCTTGAAAAAGGATATGAAACAAATCTACATACCCAAGTGCCTCATTGAAACTCAGTCCACTCTACCAACTAACTAAATTGTTAAATTAGTTCCCTTTTCTTTTCATTGGTCGCCTATATTTCCCTGGTAGTAATTATTTTCTCTTTCGAATATTTTAACTTCCCTTTAGGAAAAAACTAAATTCCCTGAGAATCCCCTAATTCTCATTAAACCTTTGAGGGTGGTGGAAGCTTTCTTTTTTTAATATTCAGGGAAATAACCAACATCAGGGACCATTAATAAATATAATTAATCAAAGTAAATATCTTGTTAATTGCCATAAGAGTTCCCCATTAGAAGTTAATTTAATGACAAGGCACCACACTGGTGGTCCTTCAGCAGTGAACTGAAAGTAAAATAAATTAAATAATAAAGAAGAAATAAATTAATAAATAATAACAACTAAAAATAAATAACGCCCCCATCCCCCCCCGGGCACCACACTGGTGGCTTAAGCGGTGGGATTCAAAGTGTTTTGAGCACTGCCTAACAATTACCACAGCAAGTGAGGATGGAAAAGTTTCTTGTCATGCGATAATCAAGTAAGAGAAATGATGGATAAGGGTAGTCGTACTCATGGTCCTACTGGGTTAGCTATGGGGAAAATGGTTGGTTTTCATGGGAATATGGGTAAGGATGGAAATGGTTAGGTTAATGTAGTGATGGGTTAGATTAAGTTAGCCTGGATTAAGATACAAACCGACACAGTATCCCTAGCCAAAATGGATTATGAAGAAAGAGAAATGACAATATATGTAAACCTCTATTGAGATCTATTATAAGTGGATAATACCAATTTCCTTCTCTTAAAGAAGGACAACGTGGTTTCAAAACCGCATGGCCTCCTGTTGTACCCCCCTCCCCCAAAATAATATTTCATGGTGTATAATATATATTTTTCATGGTAATTTCTATGTTATTGTGACTGTGTATTAACTTCTCAGTTAAGGAAGTGAATTATACTGACTCGGGACTCAACTTTTGTAACGTCAACGGGGAAAGAATGCCTCCACGACAGTTACACCAATTTCTCATTTACTTTCTTTTGTTTTGTAGATAAATGAACGGCTAGAAAGCCAATGCCAAATTTCCGAGTTAAGCTTAGGGAACTATGTGTCACGTAGGACGGTCTAATAGACCCAGCCCATGTATTCAGGAGTAGGAATCGCGTATTCCTACTTAGTGAGGAAGAATTATGCTATGTCTGCATAACCAGAAACATTGAGATCACCTTAATTTCGGAAATCCCCTGAGAAAAGGTTCTTTAACTGTTCTCAGGCCCAGTTACAAAATTATAATATTACTTTAAGGTGATGTTTTTCAGGGAAGGGAGTCAAGGGTATAACTTGTAATGTGTGAAGAATTTGGTATCTCGGGGTGAGATAAGTATTGCCAACTCTGTGTGTTTATTTTCTTTTTGAGGAAGGTGATGTTTTTCAGGGAAGGGAGTCAAGGGTATAACTTGTAATGTGTGAAGAGTTTGGTATCTCGGGGTGAGATAAGTACTGCCAACTCTGTATTTATTTTCTTTTTTGAGGAAGGTTATTTCTGCCATGAACCATTAAGTTGTCTGATACTATAACTAAGCTGTGTTTCTAAGACTCAATGATCAGCCTGTGATATTCAGAGTATACAGTAAATAAAAAAACTCAAGTAAAATCTGAGGAAGTGATTCCGTGTTATAATAACCTCCGTTGGTGTGGTAAGGTAAGTGTAGGGAAGTGCTCAACACTCTTGAAAAAGGATATGAAACAAATCCACGAATCCATGTGCCTTATTGAAACTCAGTCCACTCTACCAAATAACTAAATTGTTAAATCAGTTCCCTTTTCTTTTCATTGGTCGCCTATATTTCCCTGGTAGTAATTATTTTCTCTTTCGAATATTTTAACTTCCCTTTAGGAAGAAACTAAATTCCCTGAGAATCCCCCTAATTCTCATTAAACCCTTGGGGGTGGTGGCAGCTTTGTTTTTTTAAATATTCAGGGAAATATCCAACATCAGGGACCATTAATAAATATAATTAATCAAAGTAAACATCTTGTTAATTGCCATAAGAGTTCCCCATTAGAAGTTAATTTAATGACAAGGCACCACACTGGTGGTCCTTTAGCAGTGAAGTGAAAGTAAAACAAATTAAATAAAGAAGAAATAAATTAACAACAACAACCCCCTAAATAAAATAACGCCCCTGTCCCTCCCCCCCCCCCCCCCGGACACGACACTGGTGGCTTAAGCGGTGGGATTCAAAGTGTTTTGAGCACTACCTAACAATTACCACAGCAAGTGAGGATGAAAAAGTTTCTTGTCATGCAATAATCAAGTAAGAGGAATGATAAATGAAGTAGTTGTACTCAGGGCCCTACGTGACACATGATTTGTTCTTTTGCTAAGGTATAGCTCTGGGTTAGGTTAAGTTAGTCTGGATTAAGTTAGTAAATAAGTTAGCCTGGATTAAGGTACCCTAACGATTATCCCGCTATAGTTAGGATAACTCGGGAAACGTTAGATGTAAAGGAAGGTAATGAATTTTGTGAAAGCAAGTGATGTTATTTTTGTTTAATTAGGCACCTATTTGTGTCAGGTTTTGCCCACCTTGCCGTATTTACTTAGTAAAGTTCGAGTTTATTATTTTTTTTTAGTAGTGATGAAATTAAGAAAGGTTAGTGAGTTAAAGATTCAACAACTTAGAGGCACCCTAAACTTTCAACACAAACAAAACACACACACTGTTATGGTGAGCATGGAGCAGTACGTCGCAGGCCTCGGAATGCCCCAGTCTATGGTCCACGACAACGGATTGGAGTCCGTGTTGCGGCAGTTCAAGATCTCTACAGGAGATATCGGATCCTCAGTTTTCACATGGCAATCAAGACCAAAGCCACATGTGGACAAAGAGGAGTGGTTACTGACTCCTCTGGAACTTTTGTGTGCCGGGAAAGACAATGATGAACCGATGCCTCCACGGCTGTGTGGTGGACCTCAGCGATGTATTGAGGAGTGTGGATACAGTAGCTGGGCAGAAACAACCCCAAAGAACTATGCCACAATGGGTGTTACTTTTAAGGTGTAGAGGAACAGGTTTGGACAATTAGTGGTGCTAAGTTGCAGTCCCCTTGGAGGTATGTTGTTTGTGAATCGACCCAGGTGTGACAGGTCGTTAGACTATCCACCTTAATTCCCCCGGGCCTAGTTTGAGCCCTGAAGGAGTGGTGAACTTTTGAGGTAGAAGATAAGTTCACAGGATTGTGTGTAGTTCACACAATGTACTAGTTCAGGAAGCTGTAGGCCACTTTAACGTGAGGGAATCACACCTGGTAGTAGTGTGATTAGGCCTCTAAGCTACAGTCTGCCGGTGTTAGGAGGTGGAGGAGACATCAGGACGTAGCCTAAGCTCTGTCAAATGCTTCCTGTATGACCACTTGCTGCGGAAACGAATGAAGGGTGATTGAATGCAAATGTTGTGAGAAAATGAAGATGAATGACTGAGAATTTATGTTATTGTTTGTTTTGGTGTGAAAGTCAAGGGTCGGAAGGCTCAACTTAGCTACCGAGTGTCCGGGATCTTGTACAGTTGACGAGATCATCCATACTTCTCTCATGAGTATGTGGACTGGGGTGTGCCCTGCAATAATCTGAACTACAGCCAAGTAGCAGCAGTAGCCAGGCAATTGGTTTCTCAGGAACCACATATTACGTTGCCAGTGTTTTAGCCAAAAAGGGCTGCAGAAGTAGTGGAGTGATGGGGAAGGTCGAGTGAATGTTAATCTGATGAAAAACCAAGGTGGATTGTAACTTTAGTGGCCACTAAACCAGTTCCTAAATTGTAAACATGTTAAGATGTAATTTTTTTAAATTATTAGTGAGTAAAAAAATTTCACCCGGAGGGAAAAGTCGTGTGATGCCTCCAATTTTATCTCAAACAGGCCTTACTGAATGTACCTTTTTGTTTTGTTTAATTATGCCCTTAGATCCTGTATTCCCAAGGTGATCCTGCCTTATATAAATGTTTTTACTCACATATCATTCATAATTTTATACTATATGTTTATATTAATGTTTATATTAGAATTGTTTCTCCAAACTTTCAAATCCTATGCAGTCATCCCCCCCACAAGACAGTTTTCTATGGAAAGAAATTAATATCATAATCTAATCACTATTAATAGTCATTAACTTGTTAAAATGCTCTCCATAGTCAAATATAATTAATCTACTTAGTTATCTTCTCACAAAACTTTGTTAAGAATGATGTAATATTGCACCATGTGATGTGATCCCACGCCCCAGGGCCTGTCGAGCTGAGAAAAGTCACGTACACCAGAATTTTCCCCTATATAGTAATCCAGAGATCAGGTTCAATAGATATCCAAATGTTACTTATTTAGCGTCAAAATTAATTTCCTATAAGCTGATAACCATTTCATGTCTCAATAATCAATTAATAATAAGATCAAAGGAGGAATATTCTCGAAATCCCCCCTTCCCTCTCCTCGTCTCCCGCCTTTTTTTTTCCCAGAGAGTGTCACTCGGGACTCAACTTTTGTAACGTCAACAGGTGAGTGACATCGCTCTCGAAATTCCTCAATATTTGTGAAATTCAATGCCTCTCACCATTATTATATAGTCCATAATCTTCCCCAGTAGCCTGACAATAGATGTAAACCTCTATTGAGATCTATTATAAGTGGATAATACCAATTTCCTTCTCTTAAAGAAGGACAACGTGGTTTCAAAACCGCATGGCCTCCTGTTGTCCCCCCCTCCCCCAAAATAATATTTCATAGTGTATAATATATATTTTTCATGGTAATTTCTATGTTATTGTGACTGTGTATTAACTTCTCAGTTAAGGAAGTGAATTATACTGACTCGGGACTCAACTTTTGTAACGTCAACAGGGAAAGAATGCCTCCACGACAGTTACACCAATTTCTCATTTACTTTCTTTTGTTTTGTAGATAAATGAACGGCTAGAAAGCCAATGCCAAATTTCCGAGTTAAGTTTAGGGAACTATGTGTCACGTAGGACGGTCTGATAGACCCAGCCCATGTATTCAGGAGTAGGAATCGCGTATTCCTACTTAGTGAGGAAGAATTATACTATGTCTGCATAACCAGAAACATTGAGATCACCTTAATTTCGGAAATCCCCTGAGAAAAGGTTCTTTAACTGTTCTCAGGCCCAGTTACAAAATTATAATATTACTTTAAGGTGATGTTTTTCAGGGAAGGGAGTCAAGGGCATAACTTGTAATGTGTGAAGAGTTTGGTATCTCGGGGTGAGATAAGTATTGCCAACTCTGTGTGTTTATTTTCTTTTTGAGGAAGGTGATGTTTTTCAGGGAAGGGAGTCAAGGGTATAACTTGTAATGTGTGAAGAGTTTGGTATCTCGGGGTGAGATAAGTACTGCCAACTCTGTATTTATTTTCTTTTTTGAGGAAGGTTATTTCTGCCATGAACCATTAAGTTGTCTGATACTATAACTAAGCTGTGTTTCTAAGACTCAATGATCAGCCTGTGATATTCAGAGTATACAGTAAATAAATAACTCAAGTAAAATCTGAGGAAGTGATTCCGTGTTATAATAACCTCCGTTGGTGTGGTAAGGTAAGTGTAGGGAAGTGCTCAACACTCTTGAAAAAGGATATGAAACAAATCCACGAATCCATGTGCCTTATTGAAACTCAGTCCACTCTACCAAATAACTAAATTGTTAAATCAGTTCCCTTTTCTTTTCATTGGTCGCCTATATTTCCCTGGTAGTAATTATTTTCTCTTTCGAATATTTTAACTTCCCTTTAGGAAGAAATTAAATTCCCTGAGAATCCCCTAATTCTCATTAAACCTTTGGGGGTGGTGGCAGATTTTCTTTTTAATATACAGGGAAATAAATAACATCAGGGACCATTAATAAATATAATTAATCAAAGTAAACATCTTGTTAATTGCCATAAGAGTTCCCCATTAGAAGTTAATTTAATGACAAGGCACCACACTGGTGGTCCTTTAGCAGTGAAGTGAAAGTAAAACAAATTAAATAAAGAAGAAATAAATTAACAACAACAACCCCCTAAATAAAATAACGCCCCTGTCCCTCCCCCCCCCCCCCCCCGGACACGACACTGGTGGCTTAAGCGGTGGGATTCAAAGTGTTTTGAGCACTACCTAACAATTACCACAGCAAGTGAGGATGAAAAAGTTTCTTGTCATGCAATAATCAAGTAAGAGGAATGATAAATGAAGTAGTTGTACTCAGGGCCCTACGTGACACATGATTTGTTCTTTTGCTAAGGTATAGCTCTGGGTTAGGTTAAGTTAGTCTGGATTAAGTTAGTAAATAAGTTAGCCTGGATTAAGGTACCCTAACGATTATCCCGCTATAGTTAGGATAACTCGGGAAACGTTAGATGTAAAGGAAGGTAATGAATTTTGTGAAAGCAAGTGATGTTATTTTTGTTTAATTAGGCACCTATTTGTGTCAGGTTTTGCCCACCTTGCCGTATTTACTTAGTAAAGTTCGAGTTTATTATTTTTTTTTAGTAGTGATGAAATTAAGAAAGGTTAGTGAGTTAAAGATTCAACAACTTAGAGGCACCCTAAACTTTCAACACAAACAAAACACACACACTGTTATGGTGAGCATGGAGCAGTACGTCGCAGGCCTCGGAATGCCCCAGTCTATGGTCCACGACAACGGATTGGAGTCCGTGTTGCGGCAGTTCAAGATCTCTACAGGAGATATCGGATCCTCAGTTTTCACATGGCAATCAAGACCAAAGCCACATGTGGACAAAGAGGAGTGGTTACTGACTCCTCTGGAACTTTTGTGTGCCGGGAAAGACAATGATGAACCGATGCCTCCACGGCTGTGTGGTGGACCTCAGCGATGTATTGAGGAGTGTGGATACAGTAGCTGGGCAGAAACAACCCCAAAGAACTATGCCACAATGGGTGTTACTTTTAAGGTGTAGAGGAACAGGTTTGGACAATTAGTGGTGCTAAGTTGCAGTCCCCTTGGAGGTATGTTGTTTGTGAATCGACCCAGGTGTGACAGGTCGTTAGACTATCCACCTTAATTCCCCCGGGCCTAGTTTGAGCCCTGAAGGAGTGGTGAACTTTTGAGGTAGAAGATAAGTTCACAGGATTGTGTGTAGTTCACACAATGTACTAGTTCAGGAAGCTGTAGGCCACTTTAACGTGAGGGAATCACACCTGGTAGTAGTGTGATTAGGCCTCTAAGCTACAGTCTGCCGGTGTTAGGAGGTGGAGGAGACATCAGGACGTAGCCTAAGCTCTGTCAAATGCTTCCTGTATGACCACTTGCTGCGGAAACGAATGAAGGGTGATTGAATGCAAATGTTGTGAGAAAATGAAGATGAATGACTGAGAATTTATGTTATTGTTTGTTTTGGTGTGAAAGTCAAGGGTCGGAAGGCTCAACTTAGCTACCGAGTGTCCGGGATCTTGTACAGTTGACGAGATCATCCATACTTCTCTCATGAGTATGTGGACTGGGGTGTGCCCTGCAATAATCTGAACTACAGCCAAGTAGCAGCAGTAGCCAGGCAATTGGTTTCTCAGGAACCACATATTACGTTGCCAGTGTTTTAGCCAAAAAGGGCTGCAGAAGTAGTGGAGTGATGGGGAAGGTCGAGTGAATGTTAATCTGATGAAAAACCAAGGTGGATTGTAACTTTAGTGGCCACTAAACCAGTTCCTAAATTGTAAACATGTTAAGATGTAATTTTTTTAAATTATTAGTGAGTAAAAAAATTTCACCCGGAGGGAAAAGTCGTGTGATGCCTCCAATTTTATCTCAAACAGGCCTTACTGAATGTACCTTTTTGTTTTGTTTAATTATGCCCTTAGATCCTGTATTCCCAAGGTGATCCTGCCTTATATAAATGTTTTTACTCACATATCATTCATAATTTTATACTATATGTTTATATTAATGTTTATATTAGAATTGTTTCTCCAAACTTTCAAATCCTATGCAGTCATCCCCCCCACAAGACAGTTTTCTATGGAAAGAAATTAATATCATAATCTAATCACTATTAATAGTCATTAACTTGTTAAAATGCTCTCCATAGTCAAATATAATTAATCTACTTAGTTATCTTCTCACAAAACTTTGTTAAGAATGATGTAATATTGCACCATGTGATGTGATCCCACGCCCCAGGGCCTGTCGAGCTGAGAAAAGTCACGTACACCAGAATTTTCCCCTATATAGTAATCCAGAGATCAGGTTCAATAGATATCCAAATGTTACTTATTTAGCGTCAAAATTAATTTCCTATAAGCTGATAACCATTTCATGTCTCAATAATCAATTAATAATAAGATCAAAGGAGGAATATTCTCGAAATCCCCCCTTCCCTCTCCTCGTCTCCCGCCTTTTTTTTTCCCAGAGAGTGTCACTCGGGACTCAACTTTTGTAACGTCAACAGGTGAGTGACATCGCTCTCGAAATTCCTCAATATTTGTGAAATTCAATGCCTCTCACCATTATTATATAGTCCATAATCTTCCCCAGTAGCCTGACAATAGATGTAAACCTCTATTGAGATCTATTATAAGTGGATAATACCAATTTCCTTCTCTTAAAGAAGGACAACGTGGTTTCAAAACCGCATGGCCTCCTGTTGTCCCCCCCTCCCCCAAAATAATATTTCATAGTGTATAATATATATTTTTCATGGTAATTTCTATGTTATTGTGACTGTGTATTAACTTCTCAGTTAAGGAAGTGAATTATACTGACTCGGGACTCAACTTTTGTAACGTCAACAGGGAAAGAATGCCTCCACGACAGTTACACCAATTTCTCATTTACTTTCTTTTGTTTTGTAGATAAATGAACGGCTAGAAAGCCAATGCCAAATTTCCGAGTTAAGTTTAGGGAACTATGTGTCACGTAGGACGGTCTGATAGACCCAGCCCATGTATTCAGGAGTAGGAATCGCGTATTCCTACTTAGTGAGGAAGAATTATACTATGTCTGCATAACCAGAAACATTGAGATCACCTTAATTTCGGAAATCCCCTGAGAAAAGGTTCTTTAACTGTTCTCAGGCCCAGTTACAAAATTATAATATTACTTTAAGGTGATGTTTTTCAGGGAAGGGAGTCAAGGGCATAACTTGTAATGTGTGAAGAGTTTGGTATCTCGGGGTGAGATAAGTATTGCCAACTCTGTGTGTTTATTTTCTTTTTGAGGAAGGTGATGTTTTTCAGGGAAGGGAGTCAAGGGTATAACTTGTAATGTGTGAAGAGTTTGGTATCTCGGGGTGAGATAAGTACTGCCAACTCTGTATTTATTTTCTTTTTTGAGGAAGGTTATTTCTGCCATGAACCATTAAGTTGTCTGATACTATAACTAAGCTGTGTTTCTAAGACTCAATGATCAGCCTGTGATATTCAGAGTATACAGTAAATAAATAACTCAAGTAAAATCTGAGGAAGTGATTCCGTGTTATAATAACCTCCGTTGGTGTGGTAAGGTAAGTGTAGGGAAGTGCTCAACACTCTTGAAAAAGGATATGAAACAAATCCACGAATCCATGTGCCTTATTGAAACTCAGTCCACTCTACCAAATAACTAAATTGTTAAATCAGTTCCCTTTTCTTTTCATTGGTCGCCTATATTTCCCTGGTAGTAATTATTTTCTCTTTCGAATATTTTAACTTCCCTTTAGGAAGAAATTAAATTCCCTGAGAATCCCCTAATTCTCATTAAACCTTTGGGGGTGGTGGCAGATTTTCTTTTTAATATACAGGGAAATAAATAACATCAGGGACCATTAAAAAGTATAATTAATCAAAGTAAAGATTTTGTTAATTGCCATAAGAGTTCCCCATTAGAAGTTAATTTAGTGACAAGGCACCACACTGGTGGTCCTTCAGTAGTGAAGTGAAAGTAAAACAAATTAATTAAGTAAAGAGATTAATATAACATAATTTAAATATATCATGTGCCTCTGAATCAGCCCCACCTTCAGAACACGACATTTCCACCATGTTAACGAGTCAAAAAGATCTTTCAGACCCTAGAGGAAAGTGGCATCAAATTAAATTTAAGCAAATGCACTTTTGGTGAGGCAGAAGTAAAATTTTTGGGCCATTTGGTCTCTAAAGAAGGATGTAAACCTGACCCTAAAAATGTAGAAGCCATCAAACAAATGCCTCCTCCTAACACAGTTAAAGGAGTCAGACGATACTTAGGAATGTGTTCTTTCTATCGTAAACACATCCAAAATTTTGCCAAATTAGCAGCCCCCCTAAACAACCTCACAAAAAAGAATACTAAATTTAATTGGACAAAAGAATGCCAACACTCCTTCACCACCCTCAAACAAATACTCAGTGATGCCCCAGTGTTAGTTAAGGCAGAATTAACACAACCATTTATAGTCACCACGGATGCTAGCAACACTCATGTTGGAGGTGTCCTAAGCCAGATTCAAGCAGATGGAAGCAACAAGCCCATCGGTTACTTTTCAAAAAAATTAAACCCCACTGAGTCTAGATATTCAGCCACTGATCGAGAAGCCCTGGGAGTAGTGTTAACATGCAGAAATTTCCATCATTATTTATGGGGAACAAAATTTAGCATTTTTACTGACCATCAACCATTAACTAGTATTTTTAAGAGGAAAACCAAAAGCCCCAGAATAAGCAGGTGGATACTTGAAATGAGGGAATATACTTACGACATTAAGTATCTAAAAGGGAAACAAAATGTGGTGGCTGACAGTTTGTCAAGGCCAGTAAGAGTAGTTCGTCAGATAGCCGAGCCCAGAAATTATTTAGGACTAAGTTTAACAGCCATAGCCGAAGCCCAAAGAGAAGATGAGAGGTGGAAAGGACTAGAAGAATATTTAGAAGGGGGAAAACTACCTACAAAATTATACCCTAAAGTCATCTTAGATCAGTTTGTGGTAGAAGAAAAAGTCCTGTATTTTATTGAAGAAAAGGTAGATGGCACCCTTCACTATTGCTTGGTAGTTCCTCAACCACTCAAACAGAAAGCTTTAGAATTTGCCCATGTAGTTTCTGGACATTTCGGGCAAAAGAAAACAATAGCCAAGGCAGAAGAATTTTTCTATTGGGCCAACCTGAAATCTGAAGTTAACCAGTATGTAAAAAATTGCCTCACTTGCTAACAGTTTAAGGGTAACACAGGATTGCAACAGAAATGGCAAGAATTACCATCAGTATCACAACCCTTAGAAAGGTTAGGAATTGACCTTACTGATATGACCGCAGGGACACATGGTTATCGATATGTCTTAACTGTAGTGGATCATTTTAGTAGATTTGTAAAATTATACCCACTTAAAACAAAACACACACACACTGTCGTGGAGAGCATGGAGCAGTACCTCGCAGACTTCGGCACCCCCCAGTCTGTGGTCCACGACAACGGGTTGGAGTTCGTGTCCCGGCAGTTCCAAGATCTCTGCCGGAGGCATCAGATTGTCAACTGTCACACAACCCCATATCATCCCCGAGGGAACAGCACCACGGAGAGGCTCCATTCGTCCCTCAAGACGGTACTGGCTATCCTGTGTGCAGGGTACCCACTCAAGTGGCCGCAGTATCTGGCGTCCTGCCAGACAGTACTCAACCATGCTGTGCACTCTTCAACGGCCGTCCAGCCTTTCTTCGCCTTCTTCGGACGCCATGCCCCTCGTCAAATGGATTCCCCCCTCCCCAGTATTGCAGGAGACCCCGGAGGACTAGAGGTGGCTAAGGAGGTGATCAAACAGACGCATCTCAAACAGACCCGACGGTACCGGGAAGTGGCGAACAGAAAAATAACTAACCAAGCTGTCAGTGTTGGACAATTGGTGTGGGTCAGAAAGGAAGTGACACTGCCAGGTACTAGCAGGAAACTGAACCCTAAGTGGACCGGTCCCTACAAGACTATAGAAATCATTAGGGATGGTGGTGTTTACCTGCTAGAGAACGTCTTTACCAGACAAAAGGTGCAAAGGGCGGCTGAGAAAGTGAAGCCGTATGTGGGTACCGAGGAATGGTTATTAGCCCCCTTGGAAGTGTCGTGTGCTAAGGAAGACAATGAGTAACCAATGCCTCCACGGCTTAGGAATAGACCTCGAAGATATATCGAGGAGTGTTAGGTACAGTGGCTGGGCAGAAACAACCCCAAAGACTATGCCACCATGGGTATTAATTTTAAGGTGTAGAGGAACAGGTTTGGACAATTAGTGGTGCTAAGTTACAGTCCCCTTGGAGGTATGTTGTTGGTGAATCGACCCAGGTGTGACAGGTCGATAGACTATCCACCTTAATTCCCCCGGGCCTAGTTTGAGCCCTGAAGGAGTGGTGAACTTTTGAGGTAAAAAAAAATAAGTTCATAGGATTGTGTGTAGTTCACACAATGTACTAGTTCAGGAAGCTGTGGGCCACTTTAACGTGAGGGAATCACACCTGGTAGTAGTGTGATTAGGCCTCTAAGCTACAGTCTGCCAGTGTTAGGAGGTGGAGGAGACATCAGGACGTAGCCTAAGCTCTGTCAAATGCTTCCTGTATGACCACTTGCTGCGGAAACGAATGAAGGGTGATTGAATGCAAATGTTGTGAGAAAATGAAGATGAATGACTGAGAATTTATGTTATTGTTTGTTTTGGTGTGAAAGTCAAGGGTCGGGAAGGCTCAACTTAGCTACCGAGTGTCCGGGATCTTGTACAGTTGACGAGATCATCCATACTTCTCTCATGAGTATGTGGACTGGGGTGTGCCCTACAATAATCTGAACTACAGCCAAGTAGCAGCAGTAGCCAGGCAATTGGTTTCTCAGGAACCACATATTACGTTGCCAGTGTTTTAGCCAGGAAGGGCTGCAGAAGTAGTGGAGTGATGGGGAAGGTCGAGTGAATGTTAGTCTGATGGAAAACCAAGGTGGATCATAACTTCAATGCCCACAAAACCAGTTTCTAAATTGTAAACATGTTAAGATGTAATTTTTTTTTTGGTTAGTGAGTAAAAACATTTCACCCGGAGGGAAAAGTCGTGTGATGCCTCCAATTTGATCTCAAATAGGCCTTACTGAATATACCTTTTTGTTTTAGTTATGCCCTTAGATCCTGTATTCCCAAGGTGATACTGCATTATATAAATGTTTTTACTCACATATCATTCATAATTTTATACTATATGTTTATATTAATGTTTATATTGGAATTGTTCCTCCAAACTTTCAAATCCTATGCAGTCATTCCCCCCCACAAGACAGTTTTCTATGAAAGAAATTAATATCATAATCTAATCACTATTAATAGTCATTAACTTGTCAAAATGCTCTCCATAGTCTAATATAATTAGCCTACTTAGTTATCTTCTCACAAACCTTTGTTAAGAATGATGTAATATTGCATCAT